>VDFB02295622.1:0-20777 GCA_007258455.2 Sequoia sempervirens
CCTTTCATTTCATTTCATATACCTCCATACTTCATATATAACGCGTTTTTCATTTTTTAAAATGCTGCCTTATGATGAAAACGTATTTTTCATTTTACCATCCATTTCTAGCAATAAACTATCATATACCATATTCGTTTCTACCATTTTCATCCATTCACCTCAAAATATCCATTATCATTTTCCAAAATAAATAATTCACTTTGTCTCTCATTTCGGATTTTTAGCTCAAAAATACAATTTCGGGATTTGCAGCTGAAATAACAATTTTTAAAAAATTGCAAGGTTGAAAAATTGTTAAACTTCTGAAAAATCCCGATTGCCTTTGTGAAAATTGTCAAAGCTCTTTAAAATCCCGAAATTGCAAAAAGCAGAAATTGTTAAAGTGTCAAAAAGTTCCGAAATTGCCGAAGTCATTCAAAAACTCGAATTGCCTTAAAAAACACAAAAGTTGACCTTTTTGGACGAAATTCCAAATCCAAGCCAAGATCTCTTTATCTTGCTGTTTCAAGAAGAGACATGCTGTTTTTCATTCCACCATTCCTTTCATTCCGAATTCATCTTCATTCACCTTCCATCTTTCTTCCAAAGTCCATTTCATTGTTCTAGGGTTTGAGTTTCGCCATGTCCACTCACGTTGATGCTGATGATGTTCTGACCTTATGGGGTTTTCACCGCAATCTTGCAGATTCCTGTTCAATGACAGACGAGCCAGACGAGCCAACTTCTCCAGCAGGCAAAAAGATGAAGTATAAATTCGACAAATATCAGAATGGGATTTCTCCGTCTCGCGTCGTTTCAAATATCGACGAGATCAAAGACACAGAAATCGGGCATGTTGATATGTCCGAATTTCTTGAAAGAGCTGAGAAATCCACTTCTTCTGATATGCAAAAATTGCTGAGGAGTCATTCATTTGGTGGCTTCTTTTCCTGTTGCTGCCCTTGAACCAGAATTCGTCCTTGCATGTGCAGCACGCTTTGATAGACAATCCAGAACAATCAAGGATGATGATGGTAACGTAGTTATCAGACTTGATGCTGAAACAATCAATAGAGTTTTCAGAGTACCTGATGCAACTACTTATTCAGAGATTTCATTGAAGAGTGCTCACAGACATTTTGAGCAGAAAAAGAGTGATTGTATTAAACATATCAACTCTAAATGGCTTCTAAAAACACGACCTTGTGCAACCCGTATGCCCAAGTTGTATCGGTCTGATTTTATAGAAGAAATTAACGATATGATCACTCTTCTGAGTAGAATTGCAGGGTTGAAAGTTTCTAATGTGTTTGAAAACTGGATGTATAAGTTCATAGTGGTTGTTAGAAAAGCACAACACCCAATATTCTGGGGAGAAATAATTAGTGACTGTTTGTGTGAACAACTTGCACAGGTTCCTACCACCCTTACCTTCTATATGAATTCATATTTGGTTTATATAGCAGCTTCCTTGAGGCATTTTCCAGGCCTATCTCCTGAAGGTGACAGATCGTTGGTGCCTGTATGGAAATATTATGATCAGCTGACTTTCATTCCAAGTCGAGCGCATTATAGAAGGGTTCAAGATGCCTTCTTTGGTTATTTTATGTGTTTGTTTGATAAAGAGTTGGTAAATAACAGGGTATCTGAGGCAGCTTGGAATAAGGTAAATCAATATGGCTGCTTGTTTCTTCAATTTCCTACATTCACTTATATGAGAGTTGGATGCTTTGAAGACCAACCTTATATGCTCCCAAGATATCCAACTGATAAGATCATTCTGATGGAGCTGGGAAGGCAGTTAATGGCAGTTCATTCACGTCAAGCTATACAACACAAGTCTGGAATTGGTATTTCTTCACATAATCCATTGGTAATCGGCAGGTATTCTTTGACAACTTCTTCAAGAGCCAAAGCAATGGAAACTGAACTTCAGGAGATAACATTGAAGAGATTCCAAGCTAGGGTGGATTTTGATTACAGGAGGATGAAGGATAAAATAAAAAGAGCCTCCTTCACTCATGTTCACCGCATTGAGGACATTTGGGCAGACCTCCGTACAGAGAAGGATATATACAAAATGGATTATTGCAGGCTAACTTTGGAGCAAATTATTGACCTGAATCTGACTTTAATTCCAGAAGGAGTAATTGATGATAAGCAGATTTTGGATCCTGAGTACGAAGAACAGGGAGTTGCTAATGCTCCCATTCCTGCAATTCAATGGTCTCAAAAGGAATCCGTCTCTATCTTTGATAGATTTCAATCAGTCTTGGCGAACACCAACTCTTGGCTCAAAAGCATAGGTGTCAAGACTATCAAAATCAAAGTTAGAGCTGAAGATGACCCAGCTGGTCCTAGAGGATTGAAATCAGAAATCAGGGAACAATCAAAAGAAGGAGCTTCCTCTTCAAGTACCAGAATCAAGCTGAAAGTAAGCAGAGCTCCAGAACAACCATTGGATAGGGAAAAACTAAAGGGTAAGGAAGTCAACGAAATGCAGATTCAGGTATTAGATCAGCAAGAAGAAGGCGAGGTTCTTGAGACCTCTACCATTCTAAGTGAGATAACTCCTCACGTTGAAGCTCCAATACCAGAATCAGTCATATCTCCTATGTCCCTTATCGACAGTGATGTTGATTCCTTTTCCACCGTTTTTGTTCCTTCTATTCCACCACAAGAGACTTGTCATCAGTCTTCATCTGTAACGGATACTCCCATGATGAACTTGCCTACTAACTTCAAGAGTATTTTTGATATCAATCCAATCTTTCCAGCCATGTCAGAAATGACTCTTCCAGAAATGGATACATCTGTAACAAGCTTTGATTCTTTCATGGCCAATTCTAGTTGTAATTTGTCTTCTGAGCAAAACATTGTTGCTGTACAAACCGAGGCACCATCTAGGATTTCTGTTGTATCACAAACTGAGCCCATTTCTACAGAGACTGCAGTTGCTATTTCAGATGTGACAACTTTGGATCTTCCTCCATGGTTGAATTCAGTTGCTCCCAAAAGAAAGAAACAAGCAGTGTCTCCTGATATTTTTGATTTCCGAAAATTGAAGAAATCAAGACCGATGGTTGCAAAGAAAGCTAAAACAGTCTCACAGGTTTTTGTTGACAGCAACAGAATGAAATATGCTGAAATTGCAGAGCCCTTAGTTGATAAACCGCATGAAGAAATGCAGGTATCTGACTACAGATTCACAAGAGTCGAATTGGGCAAGCAGACTCATGCCAATATGATGCAGGATGCTCAGAGTTCAGTGACAATTTTAACACAAAGCTATAACGAACTCTTAGCTAAAAAGGAAAAGCTCAAAGAAGACAATGCTCAGCTGGTTTCAGTCATTCAAAGGATTACAGGATCATCAGAGGCAGTTGATTCTCTATCTACAGCTCCTCCAAATGAATCAGTTAGACGATTAGAAAGAATTGCGCAAAAGGCTAAAGCAATTGATTCATGGATAACTCAGCTGATTGAGAAAAGCATTCCAATGATTGAGAAGACGTTGCAAGTTCTCAAGAATGTCAAAATAGCAAAGATAAAGCTGAATCAAACTTTGGAAGTCTTCAAGCAGAGTTTGGAATCACTTGAGAAGGATTTAAAAATCTGGCATGAGATAGATCAAGTTAAGTTACAAATTCTATGCAGCAATTCAATCTTGCCAAACAGAGAGAAGTACATAGAATTTGAAGAACTTATGACAAATAGATCATTAGTCATTCAAGATCTTATCAAAGATATCCAAGCCACTTTAGAAATGAATGATGAAGTTCAGCAGGATATTCTTTCAAGTTTTGAGAAGATCTCATGTACGGTTTTAAATCAAGAAGATGAATTACTTGAAGCTGATTCAGTTACTTCAGAAATGGCAGCCAGTCTTCGTCAACAAATGGAATCAGAGCAGTTTTCTATGGATTCGATTCAAAAGCTTGTCAATCATCAAACAATCCTTGAGAAAATGCAAACTAATTATGAAGAGCATAGATTGGCAACTATCAGATACTTTGATGTAATTTTGAAGACAGTTGCAGTGGCCAAGAACACGTTGGGTCCAGATCCAAATGAGTTGCAGACCATCATCAGCAAATTCTTATCTTTCAAAGATAGGAATGAAACAGATTGAAAGTTTTAGATTGTTTTATGTAATTTTACTTTCGACAATATATGTGTAAAAACAAATTTTGCAATTGCAAGTGTTCTTTCCTTGCAATTTTTGAAAATGTAATTACATGTAAAATCTTACAAGACAAATCACAATTTGGATTGTAATTTTGAATAAGTCAATCGCAATTAGTTATCGGTTGAGAGATTTTCTCAAGTTTGTTGAGATCCTCCCACCTTTTTCTCCAGACCTTCCTCCTATAAATACTTGAGGGGTCTATTGTAATCTTTATCTTTTTAGCAAGCAAGAAAACTCTGCAGAATTTTGTACTCATAAAGTCTTTGAGCTTTATAGTGGAATATTGTGAATTTTCAAGTGATATCAAGAAGCTGGAATTTCAGACTTTGAGCTGAATCCTTGTTTTATTATATTGTGATTACTTGAGAATTGTTGAAGATTGCTAAAAAGAGATTCGATTTAAATATTTGCAGACTTTGTGCTGTAAATGTGAGAATTGAATTCATAGTTAGTGTTAGAAATTGAGAATAATTGCAAGTCTTTGTGCTTTCAGGAAACTTTATTTCCTCTCTCTTAATTTCACTGCATAGCTGTTGTAATAAGTTTTAGTAACATCTACTGTGTCTTTTCTGTGAAGAGAGAAGAGCGTAATCTTTCCTGAAACAAGAGGAACGATTGCTGTCCTATCCATTTAGTTTTATTTAGTTAAAGGGGGAGCCTTCCCTTAATTAGGAGAGTTCAAACTCACGTGCTGTGGTTGAAATCTCAATTTTGTACGCTTTCACGAGAATACAAAATTTCCAACCAACAAGTTTATGTTTTTTTTTGGCCTTTTTGGCCTTTGGTCGGCGTCCGAGTCGCCCTGACGAACCAGGGTCCTAGCTTGTGAGCGCTTCGCGTCCAGCAGCCAGAGAGTCTCGGGACTATGATATATATATATTAAAATTTGAAATTTAATATATTATATTATATATGAATCAAAAAATATATATTATAGAATCACAGATAGTAAAAGTAAAACTATAAACGGTAATAAATTTATTATTAATAATGGATATAAATAAATAATAAAATGTGATTTTATTATTTTTTATATACATTATTAATAATAAATTTATTACAATTTAGTAGTTTAAACTTTACTATCTATAATATATATTTTTTGATTCATAATATATTAAATTTTAAATTTTAATATATATTAAAATGTAAAATTTAATATATTATGAATAATTTTTTTTTTATAGACAGTAAAATATTTATTATTAATAATATATATAAATAAAATTATAAAATGGAAAACTATAGTTTAACTTTATACTTCATAACTTATAAGACACATATTTTAAATATAATGCCAAACGGCGAACTGTGAACTGTGAACGACACTCTCAAGTCTCAGACACGACTCACAGACCAGGAAGGCGGAAGCCATAAACACGTCACACAACAGCTATGATTTGTAATGACGATTCAAGAAGCCATGAAAACCAGAGATGAAAATGAAAAGAATAAAAACCCTAACCTGTAACTGATGCTGCAAGTCACAACTCCAAAACTCCAAGTCATGCTGAAATCGAACCCTCAATCGTGCCAAAAATAGATGTGAAAAACGTGGGTGTGCAGAAAGATGGAAACTTGATGGCTTAAGTAGAAATTTTCACTCAAAAAATCAAAATGCGTGAAAATACATGAAAATCCGCACGAAAATGCTGGAAAAAACACGTGCCACATTTATTATCGACCTAACAGCGATTAATCGTCATTTTCTGCCGGCGATTACTCTGCAAAAAGTGGTGATTATTTTCACTGTAGCAAATGGCGAGTAAAGGCAGCTTTTACTCGTTTTGAGAAAAAAATGGCGATTAATCTTTCACTCGCAGATTAACCTGCAATTTTGTAAACTATGACTTGGGTACTCTACTACTTACAAAATGTCATTTCTCCATGTTAACAGACCATGCATGACCTTAAACTAACATTTTCATTCTAAAATGTGATGGATAACCCTAGAAATCAATCTTTTGTCGCTTGGAATTTTGTTGGACTGTCATAGTAGGTTCAAATTCAGTTTTAATAGGGCTTCTACATCTCCGGTTGATCACATTTAAGATGTTGCAAATCTTTGCACAATACACAATGTTGCAACATTAGATGTGCCCCTTAGATTATTTGCTTCATTCTCAAATGAAGAGCATTGGATTGGTTCAGAGGTTTGGCATCTCCTTCCATTGTGGATTGGAATCAGCTTGGAGCTTTGTTGCATGCTCGGTTCAAGGAAAGGTAGGATAGCTTGTCATTGATCCAACATCGCAACACAATAAGGAGAACTATAATGGAGCCCATGCCTACTTTCAACCTTAAATTCAAGAAGATATGGGAGATAATACCTACTGATGCCCGTCCTTGATCAGGCTTGGATTTTCTTTGTTATCTAAAACCCTTGATCTTAAAATTGCTTTATTCAGTTTTTAGGTGGTAAAACCCTTCCAAAGTGAGGTTGGCGAACAATCTACCATCTGGTGAGACAATAGACATGTGAGCAGGGTCGTAGTGGTTAGCACACTCTATAATTAGCTCTGGACACTGAATTGCTGGCGGAAAACCAACAGCTGCATATAGTCCACTTTTGACGATATTGTGCGAAGTGATTGAAGGATGATGGCCTCCAACTCCCATCATTCGACTTCTGAAAGCCTCCATGTTGAAAGAGCCCAAATTCGTGTTAGCCAACTTGCTCAACTTCGAAGAGAATTTTGACTCCGGAAGGAATGACTTGCTCAGCTTCTTAATCACTGCCTGTTTGGACGCAACATTATTATCTCTACCAGTTGCTCTTACTTCAGCCATACTCAACAACTTTGAACTTTGAAGACTTAGAAAGTTTTCCAAGCAAGCCTCAACAACTTCAACACTTAGATAAAATCGGCCAACTTCACTTCTGCCACTTCTCAGCACTTAGACTTTTCCAACTTCGCACTCTTCAAAGTTCAGCTTCAACAATCCTCTTTTACTTCAAGTCGAACTTCTTCACCAAGTTTTAGCTTGCACTGCAATCCTCACTTCAAAGCTCAAGTTGTACTTCTTCAGCTGATGGAGAAAAGTGAAACAACTTCATAGCTCAAATAGCTAAGTCGAATTCTAGAAGAAGCTATCTTTAGCCAGTATTCAAATTTCCCTCCTCAGGTAGCTGCAACACTTGTCATCCGACGTCTGGAATATTTGACCTTCTAGAATTTCCAAAAGATTCACTTCATTGGTCAAGGCGTACTTAGCAATTTTAATTCATTTTTTAAAATATTAACTCCAACTGCATCTTTAAGAAATTCACTTCACCAGCTGGAGTGTTGGCAATTTTGATTTTATTCATCCCTCGCCCAAGAAGATTATTTTCTCGAAGAATTCGATCAAATTCACCTAGGCAATCAACTTCAAATTCACCATCCGAGGCATTTTATTTCAACAACACATTTTATTCTTTGCCTTAGGAAATTTTTAAATTTTCCCCTTTGAAAATTCATCAATCCGGTGCCCATGGAAAATCTTTATCTTGAAGGCCTTGGCGAAGTGTGGAAGACTTTAAAATCAATTCCTCGTTGAAGATGTCCAGTACCCAGTAGAAAATTCCCTTCAGAAAGCATCAAATCCATGGGTCTACAAACGAAGGGGTACATTTAATTTTTTGAATTTTAACCTTAGAAAAACATTTTTCAATCAAATTTATTCTCATCCTTCATATTTGGGCGTATTTTCCTTGCTCTGCCTCGACAATCTTCATCAACTTCGTGAAGCTGGCACCTTCTGACATATCTTTGTCAATTTTATCCACGTCTTAGTGAATTTCAACACCTTACAAGCTTGGGCGTATCTTACATACTGAGGTGGATTTATTTCCAACGCCTTAGTCACCTTAGACTTGGGCGCATTTAGCATATGGAGGAGGATTTAACTTCACTTAACAACTTTACCCCATTTCACTTTCACCTTGGGCGCATTCAAAGGGTCAAGGAGGAAGTCAACTCTTTTGTCTTTTTCCTAGCCCATATGGGCGCATTTGGCATATGGTGAAGGAATTAACTTCAACGCCTTAAGACTTGCCATGACCTCTTTCCTAGCATGGGGGCATTTTGGACCCCAAGGAGGATTTAACTCTTGTCTTAGAAACTTTCTCACCCTCCTCTTCTTGGGCGCATTTTGGACCCCAAGGAGGATTTAACTCTTGTCTTAGAAACTTTCTCACCCTCCTCTTCTTGGGCGCATTTAGGGGTAGGAGGAGGATAAACTTCATGCCTTAGAAACTTTTTCATCACTAGCTAAGATGAGGGCGCATTTGAGGGGTCCTGCTGGACTTAACTCCAGACTTAAACATTTTTCATCACCTTGGCTTGATGAGGGCGCATTTTAGGGGTCAAGCAGGATAGACTTTTCCTTGGAAAATTTTCAACCTTCTGCCAGTCATCTTGGGCGCATTCGAGGGGGTGAGCAGGACAAACTTCAGACTTGGAAAATTTTTCATCACCAGCCTCAGAACAGGGCGCATTTGGGGGGTCAAGGAGGAAGTTATTCAGACTTAGGCGTTTTTCCAGCTTGCTCACTCTTGATTTGCTATATTTAGTAAGTCTTTTGATTTTCACCCTTCTGAAGCTTGGATTGATCTGGAATTTTAAGCACAGGACCTTCATGACCTAAGTGATCTGTTCACACTGCCGTCTCAAGCTGACTTACTATTTATGGCATGTTTCTGAAGGTGGTTTACTATTTATAGTAACTGCTCAGTTTCACGACTTCCCCAACTCCGTTTGACTTGAAATTTGAATAGTGTGCTCCTCATGCGGTGACCTGCTTGTTCACACTGGTGCCTACTATTGACTTACTATTTATAGCCTGTTTCAGAAGTGGCTTACTATAAATAGTAAGTGCTCCGATTGCCTTCAAATTTTACCGGTGGATAGCTTGAAAGATACTGATTGTAGTGGGATACACCGGTTTTTGAAAATTCTGGCATTTTACCCCTCATTTTGGGTCTCGAAGCTGGAAACCCTAATTTGACTTGCATGTCTATCAAATGACCTCCGTTTGACTCCATTTCTGTTGCACTTTGCTCTGTTTGTGATACTGATGTGTTGGGCAGTTGCTGGAATGGATCTGTTAAAAATAGTAAGTCTCTAAAAAGTGATCATCTTGCCTTGCATGTCACATCACTGCGTAGCTCTTGAAAAACCCATAAAGAATAACCTGACATGCGCTAAAAATCCTTGCATGCAAACCCTAAAAAATAGCCTCTGAAGACGGCTCCTGAAAAGGTCCTGATCCTGGTTTGCATGTTATACCACTGCGAAGCCTTCGAAAAACCCACAAGGAATGTCCATACATGCGTAGAAAATTCCAACATGCAAACCCTAAAAATAGCCTCCGAAGGCTGAATACTGAAGGTCATCGTCTCATTTTGCATGTTATATCACTACTTAGGTTTCAGAAAACCCAGAAATAATCTCCAGACATGCACTGAAAAACTTTGCATATAAACCCTAAAATCAGCTCCCGAAGGTGAACATGCTAAAAATAGAAGGTTGTTCGTTTCAGCTCAAAACTTGCAGACAAGCAGCTTGACATGTTCTGGATGCAGTGTGATTGAGAGAACTTCAGTAGTGCTGAATGCCCTAAATTGAACACTTACTAAAAATAGTAAGTTGGCGGAATTCGATGAAATTTAGCTGGGAACTTGCTGGAAGCATACTGATTGCAACGTGAAGCTCAAATTCCAATTTACTCACTCCATTTGACTCCAGATTGGTCGGAAGACTCAAAACCCTAATTCAGACTTAGCCAAAATTTCACATTTAAGCTCAAAGACGGGCACACCCCGGAAAGGCAGACGGCAGAAAAGAGACAGAAAGAGAGAGAGAGACAAAACCAAAGCCAAAAGACTAGAATGGAGCAAAAATTAGGGGGTCCCCATTTTGAATGGGGCGATGTGTGAAAAGGTCACAACAGGTGCCAAACCCGTGATAATCACTCCTTATAGGCACCCCAAGCGGCTGAAGGATGAGATTGAGAAAACAATTAAGGAGTTGCTAGCCATGGGGCACATTAGACCAAGCAAATCTCCATTTGCTTCATCAGTTGTATTGGTTAAGAAAAATGATGGTACATTGCGAATGTGTATCGATTATCAAATGCTGAATAAGAAGACAATCAAGAATAGGTACCCTATTCCTCGGATTGATGAGCTAATAGATGAGCTCCATGGTGCTTGTTATTTTTCGAAGATAGATTTGAGGTCAGGATATCATCAGATTCGTGTCAGGGAGTAGGATATTGAAAAAACAACGTTCAGATGTCATTGTGGACATTTTGAGTTTGTGGTTATGTGTAATGTCCCCATTTTGCGAGCATTAGAGTTTGGTGGATTTAGCCTATTCCTGACCCTTGTAGGCTAATATGTTTGGATAGAGGTTCCCGTGTGGCAGTTACTTGGTGATTAGAGACATTACTCTTCATTTGGATTCAGGTTTTGGCCTTTGCACAGGTTATTTGACTCAGATTGGCACACTTACTATTTATAGTAAGTTACTATTTTGGGAGAGTTAGGGTTCCTATTAATAGAAAGACACCTGAGTAGAGCATATTGGCAGTGTCGACCTTGATTGGGCCTTTGCAGTTGTTTCTAGACTCAGTTTCACATACTTACTATTTATAGTAAGTCATTGTTTAGGGTTTCTATTTTTAGATGGGCATCCGACCACATGGAGAACAGGGAGAGTCGACTCTGGCTCAGACGGCTTAGCAATCAGACAAGTACATCAAGAGATATTGAAATTTAAGTGACTTAAGTGATTTATTTAATATTTTAATATTATTATAAAGTTATAATAATAAAGTCACTTTAATATAATAAAGTGCGTTAAGTGAATAATTTAATGTGGGAATAAATCTTTTATCCCACATTGGCCAGGAAGGTGTTTGAGCTCTCCTAAGGAAAGAATAAAAAGAGAGGTAAGAGCTCATTCTCAGCATCTGATTGATGAATATTATTTGATTGATTTTTATTGTGGAGCCTAGGGCTTTCGCAGTTTTCTTCTTTGATCATAGGAAACGAAAACTTCCTATTGATAGCATAACTGAGGGGGTGAAAGATCTCTTGAAGGGTTGCAATTAAGGAGAGGATAATTCAGTCCTTTCAATCGTGCTTTATCGGAGAAGAATCATAGAAGTTTTTACAAGAGTTTACATTGCAAATCAGAAGTTAATGCACTGTTGCTATAGTGGCGTGAACAGTGTCGCGCTACAGTGCTAGGTTATCATTTTTGGAGAGTAAATCTGGTTATCCACATTTGTATTGGTGTTGTTCGTTGTTTCCAGCTGCAGCGTGATAATTACAGAAGTGTTGTGCGTGATTGCAAGCATTGGCAGCTTCTACAAGGCAATTGCAGACAGTGTAGAGGACGTATATGCTGGTTTGGACATGATTTACTAGTTCTGGGCTGACTGTGCGTGTATTTCCAGCTTCTATTTGCTGTTTGGACACAGGCATCTGCCTGACTTTCATCAACAGCCATAGCAATTGCTCAGAAATTTTATTTTCAAGTCTGAAACACATTGTCTAAATATTGCACTTGCTACAACAATCATCTTTATTTGTCATTGTAGGGTTGCTGCTGTAGGAGAATGTTCACATCAGATTTGATACTGTAATTGCATATCATTTGTATGCCAAGAGTCTTGGCTGGGTATATCGGTTGTAATTAGCTTTGGATTTTGAAGTTATGGGCTGCAGCTATATGTTTGTCATGATATCATTTATAGAAGATCTCTTGTCATTCTAGTTTGTATGCCAAATGTTTACATAAATGTTAGACTGGCTGTAGCTGCACTATACTTAAAAACTACAATGCATAGCATCTTAACCTTGTTGTTGGTTACTTGGAAATCGTTTCCAAGCTTCTCTACCTTGTGGCACCAAATCAAAGACCCAAACAAACACTCAGAAATTTCTTATCAGCAAATATAGACCTTTCATGACAAGTGTTTGACAGTATGCCCAAGGCATAAGAAGGTGAAAACTAAGTCAGTTTTGCTAAGGGTCATTACATGTAATCAAGTAAAGTCTGACAACAAACAAAGACTTTGCATACAAAGTGTTTGACAAAATTACAAGTCAGCCAATTGCAAGAATTAAGGGCAGTTTGGGTAAGGATTATTCATGGTTGCATGGTTTAAGCATTGGAGCATTGAAATTTAAGCATTTAGAGTACTTTGATATCATCTTCAAGTATTTATACCAGACTGATAACTCAGACCAGCAAGCTGGAGGTTTGCATATGAATTGTTTGATAAAATTTCAAGGGAATAAAGATGAGTTTTTGAGTCAGCTTAGGCTAGGCTCATCACATTATGCCATTTGGGCTAACCAATGCACCCGCTAACTTTCAGTCCACCATGAACAAAGTTTTTCAGTCACGATTGAGGAGGTTTGTACTGGTCTTCTTTGATGATATTTTGGTGTACAACAAAACGTGGGAGGAGCATATTGCCCATTTTAACACAGTATTGGGTATTCTTGAGAGGGAGTCCTTGTATGCCAAGGAGTCCAAATGTGATTTGGGCATGACAGAGTTGTACTTGGGCCATATCATCAGTGCAGAGGGTGTGCGTATGGATCCTGACAAGGTCTGACAAGGTCAGAGCTATTATTGAGTGGCCTACTCCTGAGAATCTTACATAGTTGAGGGGATTTTTGGGCTTGTGTGGTTTCTATCGTAGATTCATTAGTGGATATTCATGGCATGCAACACCACTCACAGATTTAACAAAGAAGGGAGCATTTGTTTGGACTTCTGAACCACAGGAATGTTTTGAGAAGTTCAAGCAATTGATGACTACTTGCCCAATCCTTACATTGCTAGATTTTACTAGACCCTTCGAGCTTTAGTGTGATGCTTCGGGTGACGGGATTGGCGCAGTCCTTATGCAGGACAAACACCCAATAGATTTTGAGAGCAGAAAATTAAGTGGACCAAAGAAGAGCTACAACATTTATGATAAGGAAATGTTGGCCATTATGCATACGTTGGCCAAATTCAGGCAGTACCTTATGGGCAGCAAATTTTGTGTCAGGACAGATCATAATAACCTGAGACATTTCCTAGGGCAGCGAGATCTCAATGATCGTCAACAAAAGTGGGTTAGCAAGTTACAATCATATGACTTTGACATTGCCTATGTCAAAGGGACTCAAAACGTTGTTGTTGATGCTTTGTCTCGCTGTCCACATTTGAGCTCTATGGTTGAGGTTTCAGAGGATTGGAGACACATGATTATGGCAGAGTATGCCAAAGACTTATGGGCTTCAGGCATAGTTGATGGGTCGGTATAGGATAGCAGATATTTAGTTGTAAATGATCTTATCATTTACAAAGGGAGGATCTTTTTAACCCCAGGACCGAAGATGAACACAGTGTTGAGAACCTTTCATGATGCACCTATGGCAGGAAATCTCGGGTATTTCAAGACTTACAGGTAGGTTCGGGAGCGTTTCACTTGGAAAGGGCTCAAGGCAGATGTTCTTCGGTACGTAAGAGAGTGTCCTGTTTGCTAGCAGAATAAATAGGAACACACATATCTTGCCAGGTTACTTCAGCCACTTCCAATTCCTGACAGGAAGTGAGAATGCTTATCGATGGATTTCATTACGGGCTTGTCGAAGGCCCACGACAGAGATTGTATTTACTTAGTTGTTGATCGCCTCACAAAATATGCTCACTTCTTTCCGATTGCAGCTACATATTCAGCTACACAGGTAGTCGAGCTATTCTTCCATGAGGTATTTAGACTACATGGGTTACCTCGGAGCATTGTTAGTGACATAGATAGTCGATTCATGAGCAATTTTTGGCAGGAGCTATTCAGATTATGTCGGACTGAACTTACTCTGAGCACTAGCTACCACCCGCAGACGAATGGTCAGACAAAGATTGTTAACAAATGGGTGGAGGGATATCTCAGGAATTACATTACAGGGCAGCAAAGAGGTTGGGTTAAGTGGGTTTATCTCTGTGAGTATTGCTATAATACCACTTACCATCTTTTGATTCAGATGACACCATTTATGGCATTGTATAGTTATGAGGCGCCTAGCTTTCTTGACTTACTGCTGAGCGACAGTAGAGTGCCTAGTGCTAGGGATTTGTTGCAGGAGAATCAGGATATTATGAGGGCTCTTCGAGAGAATATACAAATGCCACAAAATCAGCAGAAACAATATGCAAATCAGAGGAGAGTTGAGTGTTCATTCGAGGTAGGGGATATGGTGTATTTGATGTTGCAGCCCTATCGACAGTTCACTCTCAAGAAGAGTGGTGCAGAGAAGCTTAAGCCATGATACTATGGGCCTTTCAGGATCGTTAGATGAGTAGTCGAGGTGGCTTATGGGTTAGAGTTACCAACAGACAGCAGGGTGCATAATGTGTTTCATGTGTCATGCCTCAAGAAGGCGTTAGGACATTGCATTGTTCCTTCCACTACCTTACCACCCCTAGATGATGAGGGGAAGTTAAGTTTGGTACCTGAGGCTATTTTGGATGTCAGAGAGAGGCAGTTATGGAGACGTACCATTAGGGAGTATTTGATTAAATGGAAGGACCTGCCGGTTGAGGATGCTACCTGGGAGAGTGAGGAGATTCTGCAGCATCCAGAGTTGAGATTGCTTGGGGACAAACAATTTCAGGGAGGGCAGACTGTAATGTCCCCTTCTTAGTGGCCATTGCAGTGATTATTTAGCCTTTATGCTCCCGAAGGCTAAATGGAGAAATAAGGGAGAAATTATTAAATTAATTATTTTATAAGGTTATCAAATAAATTAAAATCAAATGGTAATCTTATATTTAATTAATTCAATATAGTAACTTAAATAAATTATTATATCATAAAGTCACTAAAATAAAATAAAATAATAATGTGGAAGCTTCTAGATGGGCCGCCCTAGTCTTGATGAAAAAGTATAATAAGAGGGGTTAACTATTGCTTCATCATTCGGGTTTTGACAATTGCTTGATATGTTCAGTTGTGGAGAAAATCTACAGCCATTGATCATTGGGAACAAAAACTCCCCTTGATTAGCATAACTGAGGTGGTGAAATATCTACTAAAGGGTTGCACTTGTTGGAGGAGATATTTCAGTCTTCTCACCATTGCAAATTTAGTGGCCAAGGGCCAAATTTGAGGAGATTCGATTTGGAGATATTTGCAGATTGTGATTCATCATTTTCATCATCTCTTGGTACGATTTTGGCATGACATTTATATTCTGATTTTTAATGACAGTCATAGCTAGGAGGTACGATTTTGTTCATGGAGGCCATTACATGCTTCGATTCCACATGGGTATTTAGGCACCCCTCCTTGTGAGTCTTGGTGGTGATATTTGGTGAATGAGAAGAGGGTTTGCAACTGCCAATAAATTATTATTGAAGATTATTTCCAGAACAGGGGCAGCACATGCTTGGGTTCGATTTGGCTTGGAAAGGGGTTTCTTTGTCTACATCAAAGTTGCTACATCATCTTCTGTAAAGTTCTCTATCCAGAATTCCAAGAATTACTAGCAAATACCCAGATTTGTAAAAATAACTCTACACTTGTAATTGACTTGATTCTTAATTGCATCCAAATTAAAAGAAATATGTGAAATTGCAAACTAGTATGAATTACATGAAACATCCAGAGCTTCTGAAAATATCAGCCATGCACAAACACAAACTTAGAGAACCAGAATCCACATTGATTTTTAATGATATTTATTATAAGGGCGAAATACATAGAGATTCATAAATTAACGCCTAGGTAGATTGCTAATAACAAGGCTGCCACTCTTGGCAGAAGCGCTGGCTTATCAACAGATAACTTCGAATGTCTTGTCCTGGCCTGTGTAGAATGACGCCTCCTTTTCTAGCTTGAATCCTATCCCTGCGTCCTATATGAGAGGTGTGAGCTATCTCCAATGCGAGCCAAAACCAAGGCGAATCTGCAAACCAAACTCAGCTAGAATAAGTGATTGAAGTTAATGAGAATTAGTCACGAATTTATCCAAGGTGAAGCTACGCCCACCTAGATGCCTTTGCCAGAGCGAACTACGTCCTCCCTGCACAGAAAATCCGGACACTTGTCTAAAATTTGTGGTGAACAAAAATGAGGACTTCGAGCCCATTAAATGCTTAGCAAGCCGCTCCCTTCCAAAATGAGACCCAGATGAAAATAGCAATTCTTCTAGAGAAGCCGCGCCCAAACCAAAAAGGAAAGAAATTTAAATTCAAATTTCAAAATGGGCGCCACCTAGACAGTCGGCCAGTTTTATTATAATTTCTATTTATTTATTAATTACTTTATTTAATTATTTAGTATTATTTTTTAAATTAGCATTAAAAAATGCTCTTTACGTTTTGCTGGAGATATGTCCCTAATCGGGGACATGACAGTCCTCCCTCCTCGAAAATTGCTTGTCCTCAAGCAATGATGGTTCTTGAAAAATCACTCTTGTAAGGTCAGAGTTCCAATTCATTCTGCTTGCAAGCTTCTTGTTTCGCAGTCGGACTTGTTCCATAAGGAACTTAACGTCTTCCTTGTAACTGATAAACCAACTCCTCAAGGTCTGCAATTCCCTTCCCTCATGTGGAGAATTTATGTTAGGCATTTGCATGTCATCAACTTCAGTTTCAAATTCAACGACATACAATTTTGCACCTGCAAACTTTGCCTTACTTTGAGTTGGCTGATCTGTTTGTGTTGTTTGTTGAGAAGACAAATTTGAAGATTTCCAAAAGATGGGCAACATTTGTGAAAGATTCCTGTGAATGGATACATTCCTTGCTTCTTTTTCTGAAAGAGCCCCCTCAGCATGACTCGAACCACTTTGGTTTGCCTTTACATCCTTCATATTTGATCCTTTATTAGAGTAAGAAAGCAGAACCATAGGCATAAGTTGTGGATGAGTTATTGAGTATGGTTGACTCGAGGCACCCATCTTGTCATCTCCTTTACATGTACTAATGATCCCTATAGAACCCAAATTAGAAATAGTAGTCGTAACAGCATCAAATCTCCTTTCAATGGAATGCTCTTGAACCTTGTGGATATCAGGTGGGTTTCCAAAACTCATTGGGTAGACATCCTGTTTAAAAATCCACACTAGACTCTTCGTTCTAGGCAAACTTATGGACAGTCTTGGGCTTGGAGGAACAGGAATTGTAAAAGCCTTGATGGGCCTAGGTGACTTCACTCCAGAAATGCCTAGCCTCTCTCTTATATCGTTGCCATGAGGGGAATCTGATAGCACAAAACTAGACAGGGTTGTCTGTTGAAGGTCCTGTGTTTGTACACAATAAATTTGAACAATCCCTTCATTGTTAGGAACATTCTCACTTGTAGTGGTAAAGCTCAAATCTGACATTGCTACAGAAAATTCTTCCAGGTAGTCCACACTAAAAGCCACAGACTTGGGGTTACATTCAGCATGTCCTGCATGAGGTTTATTTATTTCTGTGTTTGCCAATAATATTACATTGGCACTGGCCCCGACTAAGACTTGATTAAAAAATGCATCTGCATCCCTCAACTCTGATAAGCTTAATAGACTGAATACATTGGCACTCCCAATGAGAATGGATGCAACTTTCTCAAAGTGCTTCTCCAAATTTGAGACCACTGAATCGTCAAACTGCAGAGAGTCTTGATGAATTCCAACATTTAAAACTTCAACTTCTTGCAAAGCTTCTTGAATAGACCCTGTATTATCAACAAATGCTTCTTTAGTTATTCCCTTTGGCTCATTACACTGCAACTGACTTTTTTGAAATCCGGGACATTCCTTTGCCTTAGAATTTCCATTAACTCCATCCAAAATATTCTTAGCCTGGCTATCTGAAGAATTATCTAAGCATAGCTTCTTGCCAAGCTTCGCCTTGTTGCCTTTTGGAAAATGAAGTGATATTTCAGAATTTATTAAAAGCCTATCCAGCTGACTAAAGTCTTGATGCAACTCAGACAAAACCCTCCTGTTGGCCTGTGAAGTAGATGTAGTAGCCAACTTGAAAAGCCTGCTTGTTGCTTCCATTGTCAGCGCAATGGTTCTGAGATTCTGCAACTTGAAATCAATATGCTTGCCCTCCTGCCTCGAACTAATTAGATTTCGACCATATTTTAGAAGGCGGTCAAACACATTGATTTTTATTCTCCGAAGAAAGGCATCATCAGATGTTTTTACCAAAACTGCATAAAAGGGCTTCATCAAGAGTACAAAAGTTTCCACATGAAGAGGAGGAAAGTCCTCAAGCTCTTTTAGATAAACATCTGCAATATAAAAATTCATTCCATGGGATGGACATTTCTCAATAGTTAGAAATGTTTGTTCTATCAATTTCTTCATGAAGCTTTGTATCAGTTCAGGATCCCAACAACTGATATTGAGGACAATAAACATGTGACGAAGCAATTGCTTGAGCAATTGATAGAACTTGTCCAACTGCAGATCACTGATTTCAGCCATGCTTGTCTTAATGTCGTCAGGAAAACTGTAAAATATTGTTGGGATAACTTCAAATCTAGGTTTTCAAGAAGCGATACAAAGTTTTCTATCAAATCTTCTTGTACACAATGGTCCTTAGCATGCCACAAGTAGAAAAATAGACCCTTCCATATTTTCTTCATATCCTCTTCTTTAACAATCTCCTGAGCTGCCAGCCATGATTTCAACAATGTAATAGCCTTGACTCGTGTCTGCTTATTTTCATGGGCTAATTTCTTTGCAAATTTTATTTTATGGTGGAAAAAGTTCTCATTTGTCCAACCTGTGAAATAGCCATCCTTCCTGCCGATCCTTCACCATCTCAACATTCATTTCTTGGACTTCAAACATTTTCCCTTCTGATTGAAAATCTCCAAAGACCATGGCCATCATTTACCTGGGTTTGGATTTAATACATCGATTCCTTCCTCCCAAAGCTTGTTGATCTCTCCTTTGTCGTTCCATAGTGTCCTTCATTTCTTCCAAATCTCTAAGGTTGATGCTTAGTTCACCCTGTCCTATAGCTGCCCTTTGTATGAAGTCTTCAAGGGCACTCCTTGTGCCATCCAACTTAGACAAGGTTCGAACCTCCATTTCCTTAGTCACCTTTAATTGATTCTTCCAATCCTCCCCAATAGTATGCCAAAACAATGAGTTGTTAGAATGTATATCAAAATCTGATGTGACTTTTTACCTTGTGATAGTGTCGCTATGATCATAATGTGTGTATGTCCCTATATCTCCATCATAGGATCCTTCAGATCCATCTTCCATAACCCCTTCTTGGACCATCTTCATGTTGTCTTCTTCCACTCTCAAAACATCATAGTATATCTTACTCAATTTGAGGAGATAATCTCTATTTGCCTACACATATAGGTAGTTGAACTTGACTACCATCAAAGATTCCTTGAGCTCATGCAACTCCTCAAAATCATCATGCTTCTCTAGAGTCTTCCAACACAAAATTGCTATCATCTTATGAATATGATCAAAGTAATGTAGAGTCAAACCTACCATTCCTTTGTTGACCCTTAGTTGGCTTTTCAAAGGATGTGCGTCAATGCTCTCGTGCAACGTTTCTGATTGTACCTTCCTTGCTTGTTTCTTCAAGTCTGTTTACTTCTTCGAGAGATCACCATCAAAGCATTGAGTAGAATCTTCGACCACATGAACCTTCATAGCTATGACGTCCTTATCCTCCATACGATCCCGCAATGTCAAATCAATCTTATCCACCCCTCTTAGCTCATCATCATATGCATGGACAACGTTTGTCTCGAATATATCCAAACCATGATGCAAGGGCAATGAAGGAATATCAAATGAAACCATACCTCCTTGATATGAACTCAACACGACGGGTTTGGTGTTTTCTTCAGTCTTCTCATACTTCTTGAAACCTTGTTTCTTGCAATCAATCAAATCCTCTTTGTTTCGGGCCTCCAAGCATTCCTTTGAAGTACCATCAAGTAACTCCTGTGCCTTCACAAGTTAAGATTCTTCCTCGTCCTTATGATACTCTTCTATCTCCTGTTCATGCATGGATGACAAACTGTTGTTCAAAATCACAACCTCAGAATCATCATACCCCATTATAGTGTCCTCTTGTACCTCCCTTTGTGATTCTTGTTCTTTAGTCCTTTCCTTGGCAGTTATTGACTCTTCCTCTTCTTTCTTCTTTCGCCTTATGTAGTCATAGAGTCCTTTTCTGCGGGGGTCAGACTCACGTGCTCTTACATATGCATCGAGGGGAATGCAAGCCTTGCCATCATTTGACAAGCCTTGATATTCGTTCAAAACTTCAGACACCTCAAACTCAAGATCTATGTCCTTTAACTGGGGTCTTGATTTGTGGCGGGTTATTGTAGCAGTGAGAGTCTGCATCGTTTGTATCAGCATCTGATTTACTTGATCTTGCTTCTCTATGAAAGATTTGATCTGCTCCTCCATCTTCATCTTACCTCTGCCCTCTTTTTCCCCTTTTGCATAAATTCCCACAGGCTGGTAGGACCTGAGGCTCTGATACCACTGTAAAGTTCTCTATTCGGAATTCCAAGAATTACTAGCAAATACCTAGATTTGTAAAAATAACTCTACACTTGTAATTGA
>VDFB02295623.1:0-21623 GCA_007258455.2 Sequoia sempervirens
TCATTTCTTCCAAATATCTAAGGTTGATGCTTAGTTCACCCTGTCCTATAGCTGCCCTTTGTATGAAGTCTTCAAGGGCACTCCTTGTGCCATCCAACTTAGACAAGGTTCGAACCTCCACTTCCTTAGTCACCTTTAATTGATTCTTCCAATCCTCCCCAATAGTATGCCAAAACAATGAGTTGTTAGAATGTATATCAAAATCTGATGTGACTTGTTACCTTGTGATAGTGTCGCTATGATCATAATGTGTGTATGTCCCTATATCTCCATCATAGGATCCTTCAGATCCATCTTCCATAACCCCTTCTTGGACCATCTTCATGTTGTCTTCTTCCACTCTCAAAACATCATAGTATATCTTACTCAATTTGAGGAGATAATCTCTATTTGCCTACACATATAGGTAGTTGAACTTGACTACCATCAAAGATTCCTTGAGCTCATGCAACTCCTCAAAATCATCATGCTTCTCTAGAGTCTTCCAACACAAAATTGCTATCATCTTATGAATATGATCAAAGTAATGTAGAGTCAAACCTACCATTCCTTTGTTGACCCTTAGTTGGCTTTTCAAAGGATGTGCGTCAATGCTCTCGTGCAACGTTTCTGATTGTACCTTCCTTGCTTGTTTCTTCAAGTCTGTTTACTTCTTCGAGAGATCACCATCAAAGCATTGAGTAGAATCTTCGACCACATGAACCTTCATAGCTATGACGTCCTTATCCTCCATACGATCCCGCAATGTCAAATCAATCTTATCCACCCCTCTTAGCTCATCATCATATGCATGGACAACGTTTGTCTCGAATATATCCAAACCATGATGCAAGGGCAATGAAGGAATATCAAATGAAACCATACCTCCTTGATATGAACTCAACACGACGGGTTTGGTGTTTTCTTCAGTCTTCTCATACTTCTTGAAACCTTGTTTCTTGCAATCAATCAAATCCTCTTTGTTTCGGGCCTCCAAGCATTCCTTTGAAGTACCATCAAGTAACTCCTGTGCCTTCACAAGTTAAGATTCTTCCTCGTCCTTATGATACTCTTCTATCTCCTGTTCATGCATGGATGACAAACTGTTGTTCAAAATCACAACCTCAGAATCATCATACCCCATTATAGTGTCCTCTTGTACCTCCCTTTGTGATTCTTGTTCTTTAGTCCTTTCCTTGGCAGTTATTGACTCTTCCTCTTCTTTCTTCTTTCGCCTTATGTAGTCATAGAGTCCTTTTCTGCGGGGGTCAGACTCACGTGCTCTTACATATGCATCGAGGGGAATGCAAGCCTTGCCATCATTTGACAAGCCTTGATATTCGTTCAAAACTTCAGACACCTCAAACTCAAGATCTATGTCCTTTAACTGGGGTCTTGATTTGTGGCGGGTTATTGTAGCAGTGAGAGTCTGCATCGTTTGTATCAGCATCTGATTTACTTGATCTTGCTTCTCTATGAAAGATTTGATCTGCTCCTCCATCTTCATCTTACCTCTGCCCTCTTTTTCCCCTTTTGCATAAATTCCCACAGGCTGGTAGGACCTGAGGCTCTGATACCACTGTAAAGTTCTCTATTCGGAATTCCAAGAATTACTAGCAAATACCTAGATTTGTAAAAATAACTCTACACTTGTAATTGACTTGATTCTTAATTGCATCCAAATTAAAAGAAATATGTGAAATTGCAAACCAGTACGAATTACATGAAACATCTAGAGCTTTTGAAAATATCAGCCATGCACAAACACAAACTTAGAGAACTGGAATCCACATTGATTTTTATTGATATTTATTATAAGGGCGAAATACATAGAGATTCAGAAATTAACGCCTAGGCAGATTGCTAATAACAAGGCCGCCACTCTTGGCAAAAGCGTTGGCTTATCAACAGATAACTCAGGATGTCTTGTCTTGGTCTGTGTAGAATGACACCTCCTTTTCTAACTTGACTCCTATCCCTGCGTCCTATATGAGAGGTGTGAGCTATCTCCAATGCGAGCCAAAACCAAGGCGAATCTGCAAACCAAACTCAGCTGGAATAAGTGATTGAAGTTGATGAGAATTAGTCACGAATTTATCCAAGGTGAAGCTACGCCCACTTGGATGCCTTTGCTAGAGCGAACTACGTCCTCCCTGCACAGAAAAGTTGGACACTTGTCTAAAATTCATGGTGAACAAAAATGAGGACTTCAAACCCATTAAATGCTTAGCAAGCCGCTCCCTTCCAAAATGAGACCCAGGTGAAAATAGCAATTCTTCTAGAGAAGCCGCGCCCAGACCAAAAAGGAAAGAAATTTAAATTCAAATTTCAAAATGGGGACCACCTAGACAATCGGCCAGTTTTATTATAATTTCTATTTATTTATTAATTACTTTATTTAATTATTTAGTATTATTTTTAAATTAGCATTAAAAAATGCTCTTTCCGTTTTGCTGGAGATATGTCCCAAATCGGGGACATGACATCTTCAAGCATAGGCGAACTTATTTCCAGGTTCTTGCATCTTGTTAAGTCTATTTTGCATTGGTATATCTATCTGCATTTAGGTGCTGCTGTAGGTGATCATTTATATCAGATTTTGGCATTGTATTGAGCATTCATTGTAAAGCCAAGAGTCTTGGCTAATCATATCAGCATTCTACTTAAGTGGTCAATCAATAACGGAGTAATAAGTTGCATGCCAATTGTTTAATGTAATGTTCATATCTATATTGTTCTTGATTAGTATCATAGTTTGCATGCCAAGTGTTTGACAAAATGTCAATTGGCTGTAGATGCACATTTTTCATGTAGAATTCATTTATATGCATTTGAAAAGACCAAAAAGAATTGCATTTGCATTTGCATTTAGTTCCTTGTTTAGATATCTTAGAAGTCATTTGCAAGTATTTGAAACATATTCAACAACATTTCAAGCAAACATCAACAAACTGAAAACCAAAATAGCAAGCTTAGAGGTTGTAGGAGAAGTGTTTGACAATATTCCTTGAGACTTCAAATCAGCATATTCACATCAAAACTAGCAAGGGATATTACATATCATCACCACAAGGAGCAACATCTTAAAATTACACATCTTAGATTATGATTGCTTGAGGGCAAACAATCTTGGGCGGGGTGGACTGTCATGTCCCCAAAAATTGCAACATATTGAAAAACAAATAAATAAATAAATAGTAATCACAAAACACATTTTAGTGATTTTATATTTCAGTATGAAATATTAATATGCAAATAACTAGATAAATAAATATCAAAATATGTAAATATAATAGCAATCTAAATATTATTATTATAATTATAATGATTATAGATAATATTATAATTATAATACATTTATTATAATAAATAAGAAAAGTAATACTAGCAATTATAAATATCAATTAATAAGCAAAATATGATAACAGTGATTTACATACAGTAATATTAATAAATAAACACATAACAGCAGGCAGCGATAAGTATAATTTGAGGGCAACAAAGTCATAAAGCAGCAATCCAATATCAAACCAATAGTTATCATTTCAAATAGCAACGGTTATGGGAAGGAATAATATTCCAAAGGCAGCGATTAAGTATAGTGGAATATATTAATAATAAAGAGACATGTCTATCCATATTGAGAGGTGTGTCTTTCATTCAGGTAGAGGGATATAAATAATAAGTGTATTTGAGGGAATGGGGATGGGAAATAGATATTTGGATGTCAAAAGCAATTAATATTTCAGAACCTGAATAAGGGATATATAGCCTGAGTTGGAAGGCAGCAGCCTAATAGAAGGATTTATATCTGATTAAAGAGCAGATATCAAGAAGAGAAAGAGATGAATAAGAAGATAGTGCAATGAGAGATATATATAGGATGAATCCATAATAAGGGAAGTAAGCTTAATATGGTTATAAATGCCTATATATATATATAAATTCATAGGAAGCAATTAGTAAAATTATATATATATATTCATGATTGTGCAATAATGATGCTTGCAACAATTATTGAGCCTTATAAGTAATTGCGAATTTTAATATAAAAATGAATAGATTAATATTTATTTATATATGTTTTTATCCTATGACTAATCAAATGTAAGATTGAAGGAAGGCGATTAAGGAATAAAGTGTCATGGGAAGACACAACCGATCAGGTGATGTACTCACTTAGCAATAATATTTAGCATATTTTGAATATAAGAAATATATATTGCTAATTTGATTATTGATAGAATGCTTTCTTTAATCTTATCACAATGAAAATTATTCTAGGAAATGAACTTAAAGAACCATTGATAAATGAAAATATATTTGATTATAGGCATGAAATAAATCTTGGATGAATGCAAATATATCTGATTGTTTAAAAGATTGTCTTCTTTGTGCTTGCAAGCTTATTGGGAGGAAGGGTGCGAGGGAAGTGGTGCCTAAAAACCCCACTTAAGTCTGCCCCTGGAACCCAAGGCAGGGATGGGCCTTGGAGGGGTGGAAATTCCACTCATAGTCCGCCTAGTCCCAAGGCATGGGTGGGCCATGGAGGGGTGGGGGTTCCACTCATAGTCTGCTGCGGCCATGGAGGGGTTGTAGGCCCGGGTCACTTATCCGCTCCATTGACTATCCCCAATAAGTCAAGTGTCTTCCGAGGTGCTGACGTGGGTAGAGAAAGCAGGTACAAGTGTTTCCACTAAGCAAGCCACTCCAAGTAGGGAATGGTCTTGGTTTGGATGTTTAGCTCGGGGCCAAGGGGTGAGTTGTCCTGATAGGATGCTTGTGCCCTTGGGCTTAGATGGATAGCTTCGGGCGGATCTATCCATGCCACTGCTCATATGTCTTCATTATTGCTTTATGATTATGCTTATATTTTGGATATCTAGATATTAATGCTAACAGTGATATGTGTTTGTGGAAATGTTATTACATTGGTGAATGCAAACTTCAATCGAAGATCGTTTCATGAAAGAGAACATTTATTTGAAAAGAAGAACCCCTAAACCTAATCTACAAGCGAGTTCTAGGGCAATTTGGGTAAGGGGCATTACATCCCAATTGAAGGCTTGGTTGTTTGGAAATAAACAGACTTGTGATAAGGAGCAACAAGTAGTTAAATTCCCTACTTCTAGCACCCAGGTTCATGGACTGTGTATGACTTTAACAAATTTGTAGTCTTTCCTCTCATTTCTCTACCTTGGCATTGGTGTTGTTTTTAGTAATGAGTTTAATTGATATTCAGTCATGTTACTATAGTCCAGCCATAGTGGCATGTTTGGTTGAGGTTATCTGGAGGAGTTGACGACTGTAGAGGCTTGTAGCAGTAGCAACAGTCTTAAAAATCTGTGATATAGACTTGCAACCTTCCTCTCTTATCTGTGAATACATTTTGTTTGCATAGTGGATAGTAGGTTTCCACTTGTGAATGTTTTTGGACAAACAACTAAGGTTTGATCCATACCAATTGGACAAATAGTCGAGGATTGATCCACCCCTCTTTCTCTTCTCATTAATTTTGACATTGTCTGCTTGTGTATCTTGTCTTGCTGTTGCATATTTAACATAGGCATGTTTCTCTTTGTGCCTTTGTTGGTTTGCCGTGAGATCATAGATCTTGGGGGCTTGATCATCCTCTTTGACCTTTGTTGTCTTATCTTTCCAACAGTTGTACAATTAGACCTCTCTTGACGCTTGTTTGCTTACTTTAGTGTGAGTTTGAGCGTAGGGCTCATCCTCTCACTAAAGTGGGGGCTAAATGTAGTGTCAAAAAATGTACTCCTTTACATTTCACACTATGCTTGGGTCCCTTAATAAACTGGACTTAATTAAGCCTCAAATTGGTCCAATTATGCATTTAAAAGCCTAATTAATCCCATTTTCTGAAAGGAAAACTTCTATTAACCAATTGCAAACATTTATTAAATTGCTTTGAAATTGGTGTGTCCTAGGTTTGGGGCCTAGGACCCATTCGCCCAAGGGCGAATGGGTCCCCCTTAAGTTTAGGACCCCAATTTTTAATATGTTTTTGGCGGCATTTTTATGATTCAAATTCAATTTGCAATTGTCGGCCTTTGATGTTTAATTTTCGGGAAATTAGAAAATTACCTATAAATACAAGGTCTTTTTATTTTAGGCAAGCATTCCTGAAGCAAATATTATTATCAAAGGTGTTCAAGAGCATATTTCTCAGTCATTTGTTGCAATATCTTATCTCTTGGAAGCATCAGTTTCAAAGTTATCATCATTCATGCATGTTTTTGAGCTAATATTGTGATGTAGGTTTCAAGCATTCAAGTCAGATTCAAACATCAAGACTAACATCCAATCGTTTATCATGCAAGAAGACTTGAGAAAGATTTGTTAAATTTCAACTTTCCAAGGATTCCATTCAAGGGTTTGGTGAGTTGCAACATAGCATTGTTCTATTCATTCCCTTCCATTCATGTTTCATTTCATTTGAAGGTTTAATTACCAAACATCAAAAGAAACAATTTTTCCTCTTGTGTGTGTGTTTAAAGATTTGTGTGTGAAGAAGGATTGAAGATTGATCAAAAGTGCACTTGTAAAGTTGTTGCGTTGTCAACATTGTCGTCAAGCCATGAAAACTCACTTGTAGAATTTAATTCCGACTTTCCGACTGTGAAATCCGAAGGAATTGGGAGTGCAGACTGTTGTACCCCAAATTAAAATTTTTGCTACATTTAGGCATTTTGAAGAAATGGTCAAAAGTCTTGTAAAAAATTGTCAAAAAGGTCAGAAAATGGAAATTTGCATGTCACACATGTAGGTCAAAAACTCAAAATTTTCAAAATCTGATGATCTAGGTTTGCTCAGAGCGACCTTATCTACAAAACCCATATCTCAGTTTTTCGGCCCTAAATTTTAGAAAATTTTCTAAAAATAGACTTTTTCTGGGTTTTTTTGGGTTTCTTCTCAAATGGATATTGGCAAAATTTTCTAAAGATAGAAAATTTCTAAAAATAGAATTTCTGCTTTCAAGGCTCAAATTGATTGCGATTGGTTAAAAATACTTCCTCATTAGGTTGGTCCGATCAAAATCGTGAAAAGATCAGTTTTGCTCTGGTGGGTCTATTATGCTTTTTCATAAGCTAAAATTGGAGCTCCAAGGTCATCAATGGAGGATGGTCAACTGCTAGGTGTCAGATTCAAGGTCGCAAACACTGCATAGATCGAGAAATGGGGAAAGATGCTTTGTGAAACGAAAAATGGAGGGAAGCTGGAAAATATTGAAAACTGAGGAAAAATGGTTAAGTCTGGAGATGCTAGGTGCCCCTGTCAAGTTAGGGCGCCTAGCCATCCATGCCTTAGCATATTTTTCAACCCCGACAGTTGAAAACATGGAATGGAGAGTGAGGACAAAGGAGAAGTTGTAAAATGTTTAAAAATGACTAACACTGGATAGTAATGGCGCCCTTGCTAGCTAGGGGCGTCCATCATTTCAAGCTATTAGATGTTGTTGTTAGGGTTTGTGCTTTTAAGGTATCTTGCTTAGAATTCCTCCGACATCATAGCGAATCCAACAACAGGTCCATCAAATCAATCAGTCAGCCAGGATTGTGGATTGAACATAGAAGCTTCATCAAAGAGCAAACTGGAAATAGTGAAAATCGTCAAAAATATTCTAAGTCTGGGAACTTTGGGCGCCCTAGCTAGTCAGGGGCGCCTAGGGTAATGGGAGTTCAAATCCAGCTGCTGGGGTTTTCCAGATCAATCATTGTCTTCGGAATTTTGCAAGCTATCCAGTGGATGTCTTAGCCAGATCATTAGATTCATTAGTCATTTGCAGTTTCAGATCAAATGGAGGACAAAGCATGAGGTACAAATTTGAAGGTTGAAGATCTTAGGAAAATGGTTAGTCTGGTGATCATGGGTGCCCCAGGTAGCTAGGGGCGCCCAAGCTTTTGAGAAGCTAAAAGTGGAAATTAGGGTTTTTCTCCAACAAGTTTTCTTTAGATTCAAACTGATTCTTCAACAGAATCATCAGTGAGCTCATTAGATTTTTTGAGCCCCAGATATTGTGTTGTACCCAAAACCAAAATTTTTGCTTCACTAAGGCATTTTGCTTAATTGAGTCTTAATCTTGTTTAAGTGATGTCAGAAGGTCATTTTTGGGCTTTTTAAATATGGAGTTTGTGTCAGTTTCATGTTAGTCTGTTACTGAGGAAATTCAAGAAAAGTGAAAATCTGAAGGAAAATCATCAAAATATTCTATCTTTGAAGAGGGGAGCACATTTTCAAAAGGGCGCCCTATCTTTTAGGGGCTTAGATCCTGTTTTTAGGGTTTGTCACCTCCAACAAGCATTTGTCCGGCATCACGTCAGCTTCGCAATGGGCTATCAAGCTTGTCAAACAGACCTGTTTCGTGCAAGTTACGGAAGATATAGTGCAAAACGAGAGGAACAATAAAATTGGCTAACACTGGAAAAAAAGAGCAGCTTTTGAAAAAGGCGCCCATCTTTTTGAGGTGTCAAATGAAGGTTTTTGACTAAATGCCACCCAAGATGTTTATCTCACATTTTTTCAAGCTTCGCGACGCATCCGTCAGTGGGTGAATCTGAGTTGTAGAAGTGCCTGAGCCAGAGGTCAAACATAGGGTCAAATCTTAGTCAAAATATCAAGGAAAAAAGCAAAAGAGCACTTTTTCAGAAAGGCGCCTAAGCTTTTCAAGCCTTTAATGTCTTCTTTTTGATGATCTCAGATATTCAGTTTGTCCGTGTTACGTTCAGCTTTCCGTCTCCTGTCTCCGTTAGATCAGAAGATGATTCAGCAGTTTGCAGTCGGAGTTTTAATGTTATTTTGGTCAGTTCCAGAAATGGCCAAGTCCTGGAGGAAAATAGCAACTTTCAAAAAGGCTTCTTTGATTTTCACTCCTTAGATGATAGCTTCTTCGATAAATGTGCCTTTGCACCGCTATGTCGAATGAGGCCCGAAGAACCTAAGGATCCATCTCGAAAATTGGTCAATCGTGGGTTATGAAGGATTGCCACTCTGTACGGTGAGATAAAGAAAATTTGACTGGTGCTCCAGGCATGCTTTTTGAAAAAGGCGCTTGGATTTTTGACCCTTCAGATCTTAGTTTTATGATGTTCAGTCTCAAGGTACCTTTTGATCAGTTTTTGTCCTGCTTTGCGATGTATCTGTCAGCCAACCAATCGGTGGAGTCAGTCAGCCAGTGTCAGGGGATGAACAGAGGTCCCGAAAGAGGTTTAAATCCAAATTTTCATCAAAATTGGCTAAGTCTGGAAAACGCCTAGGGAGGTCAAAGTTGATTTTTCGAAAGAAGTTGACTGGTGCGCCCTAACATGAGTTTTGTCTTCAGTTAGACTGAACGATTTCTGGGTTGTCATCTCCAGTTCATATCTTGGCATGTTGAGTGTTCTTTCAGTTCGCATGTCGAGTTAACTAGTTTGCATGTCCAGTTAACTGACTTTGCATGTCGAGTTAACTTGTTTGCATGTTCACTTAACTGAAGTGCATGTTTGAAAATCAACTTAAGTTTGCATGCATGGCGCATTAGTTGAAGTTGTGAAGATTTTGTGAAGTTGGTGCTTCACTTTTTGTCAACTTCAGTTTCTAAAAGGGACGCTTTAGTTCTTAAAGCATGAATTTTAAAACATGTGAAGTATGGCGAATTCAATATGAATTGTTAACTGAAGTGAAATTCGCATGATGCTTTAAATAGATTTTTCAACTGAAGCTTAATAAGGCGACTTTAGCATGGTGCTTTATTTAGTTCATTTTAGTTTCAGTTAACTAAATTGAGGTCCAATCACAAGCCAAGTGCAATTTTCAAGGTTGAATGCACTTCTTACGATTTTTGGTGATGAAACTCTATTTATTCAAGTTTAGGCGTCCATTATTTCTTCATCACAAGCTTAGAAATATACATTCTTTTTGAGCGAGCAGCAATTTAAAAGTGCTACAGGTGTCAGAATTCAGCGTTCTTCATAGCAACGGATTTAGATTGTTCAGAGGTAGAAGATTCCAGACTTTGTTTTCAGTTTGCATGCAGGTTTCATCGAATTCCAGAATGAGATAGGCGAATTCTACAGAAGCAGAGCAAATAAAACCTTCTTTCTTCTGTCTTATTTCTTCTATTTCTCATCTTAGGTACTTTCTTCGCATGTCAAGGAAATTCAACATATTTTCAGAATTTGATCATCTGGGTTTGCATACTTCAGTATTTGCAGCAAAACCCATGTCTTTGATTTTTTCGAGAATCAAAATTTCTGGGTTGTCTTAGAATTTGATTCTGCACAAAACCCACTTTTCAGAAAAATTTCGAAAACTTTTCCCGCCATAGGCTATTTTTAGCCTTGTCTAGAGATTTTCAGCTTTTCTAGAAAGTTGTTCAAGTATATCCGACTTTACAGTCAAAAGTCTTCATTTTCAAAATGCAGTTCAATCTCATTGATTATAAGACCAAATCGGCTCTTATGCATAATTTTGTCAGAACTTCAGATACAGACTTAAATCATGTTTATCCAGTGGTTAATTTGAGCAGTCTGGAGGGTGTTAGCAGCAATTTATTGAGAAATCTTGAGCGTTCCGGATTGCTGGCAGCGGCATCTGCCCTTTGCTACCACTTTAGATCTTGAGTTCGCTTTTGCTTCTTGTATCAAGCATTATGACCATCTTCACGACAAAATTGGTGATCAGTCATGGAGGGTTGTCTGCATTTCAAATCAAGGATATAGAGAAATGTTTCGCTATTCCTCCTTGTTTAGATAATTTCACTGTGGTTATTGAGGCCTATGAGAAGATATGAGATGGAGATCGAGAACGTTCGCAGAGAAAGGTGGCTCAGAGATGGCTGAAAGTTCAAAAGACTAATATGCCTAAAAAGATTGGTCATGGTGAATTCAAGGATGAGGTTGCTGTTTTGATAACTTTGCTCAATCGAGTTACAGGTCAAGAGGATGCTAGTACTTTCCGATCATGGATGTTTTACCTTATTTCCAAAATCCTTGATGGCACAGAACATTTTGACCGGGCTATGTTGATTAGTGATTGCTTACATCAACAGATTACTGATTTTCTCAAGTTTCATGAGTTTCATATGATATCTTACTTGGTCTACTTAGTTGCATTCCAAGGCAGTTACAAGCATCTAAAAACTAATGGTACTCTTGGTGTTCAACGTGTTCATGAGTACTATTCTCAGTTGGAGTTTTCTAAGTCTGAACAAGATTTCCGAGCAGTGAATGATCACTTTTCTATGAGGACAGTCAGAGATCTTGATAATGAAATGCACATTCGTATTTCTGCCGAGGCAAAATAAGTGATGGAGACTTGGGCGGATTGGTTTATCCAATTCCCTACTTTCACATACATCCGGGTTTATGGATATGTTGGAGAGCCTCTGATGTTGTCGAGGTACCCTTCAGACAAGATCATCTTCATGGAGTTTCTCAGACAAATGCAACATGTTCATTTCTTTCTTCGCAATCGTCATAAGACTGCAGCTAATTTTCCATTTGGATTGGGAATTTTCACATGCAGCACGGCAACGGATGCTAAGCATATGTTAACCGAGATAGAAAGATTCAAACTTAAAACTCATACTGAGAGGCGTTCCTATGATCCTTTGGGTCATTATGCAGACAGGTTAGAGCGAGGGATTGCACATAAGCCAGCACTTGAAGATTTCTGGGCTAATTGTGAAGATGAATTCGAGGTTCGTTGTTGTCACTATTGCAGACTCACTATCGCTCAGCTCTCTAATTACTTATCAGAGGATGTTGATGGTTTATCAGATGATGATGGAGAAGTTCTTCTCAATTCATATGCCAAAGATCAAATTGCTCGGCAGCCACTTCGCTCACCAGATTGGTACGCTAAAGAGAATACTTCTATTGAGGAGGTGTCTAAATCGGTTATCAAGACTAGCAAGCAATTCTTGGAGAGTAAACGGAGGCAAAAGTCAGTTCCTGTGACAGAGCCGCCAGAGAATTTTTCTTTATTGCCTTCTACTTCGAGGTCAAGGCCTCGGGTCAAGGCTATTGTGATTCCTCCTGAAGGAGTTAGACTCAGTGGAAACATGGGAAAGAGGACTACTGGTAAAAGGAAGTAGAAGCAAGTTGAGAATGTACTTGAGATTCCAGTAGAGACAGTCATTCAGTCTGAGCCTCACGTTTCACCTCCTAGTTTACCACATGTGCAACCTATTGACATAGATTCAAAGCCTGAGATACCAATTCGAGTAGGATCGGAGACAACTGAACCACCACAGGTTGATACATCAGGGACAGTCTCTCCTCGAATTGATAATATTGTTCAGTCTTGTTGGCTCGAGAAGTCTTTGGGGAGACAGAGGCGAGAACCTTCATATAACCTTGATTTATCTGAGTTCAGTGAACCTTATCAGAGAAGGTCGAACAAGAAGATTAAGAAGCAGGTGCATATTGAGAAGACTCCAGAATCAAAGATTGTTATAGAAGTTGCTATTCCTCCAGAGGGAAAGAGCTTAGATGAAGTCGAAGTTGGTGACTTTACTTTCACTAAGGAAAATCTTGGCAGGACCACTCGAGAGACAGACGTGAACCTTCTTAAGATTGTCACCAATAATCTTGAAGAACGCATCATGAAGGATGGAGAGGATAAGGCATTGCTTAAGGCTGAAAATAGTCAACTTTGTCAGTATATCTCTGATCTTGTTCACCGAAATTCAAGTAGAGCGCCTGTTCTTCCTCAGAATACACCTGCAGAACAACGAAAGCTGGATCAGTTAGTCAGTCATGGCAGACTTTTTGATAACTAGATTGAAAGCTTAGTCGTTACAGGTCAACGTCTTCTTGCGGATTTGTATCAATTGAGGAGTGACACACATAAACTCCATCAAGGTATTCAGTTGCTCGAGGTTTCAGTTGCAGAGAGTTTAGCCAAGGATTCAGTTCTTGTGTTCTAGTTGTCTGTTGCATATGATGCCTTGGAGATTGACGAAGATCAGGAGAAAGTTTTTACTTGGAGGGAGCAGCACCTTTTCAAAATGGAGATATGTGAAAAGGTTTCTACCAAGTTGTTTTCAATGAAAGATGATGTTGTTGGAGCTCTTGCGCTTGTTAGTGGTTTTGTTGTTCAGATTCCGTGTCGTTATATTCTTGAAGATGGCACGTATATTGCACTTAATGAAGTACAAGTTGAGTTCGAAAAGATGGTTCGTGATAGCCTTGAAGGAGATCCTGTGGCGGCTAAGTTGGAGAATATTTCAGTTATTTCAGCTAGTTTCAGAAAAGCGACTGAAGATGTTAGAGAATGCATGCATACAGTCAAGGAAAGTGACAGAGAACTGAAGAAACAGATTGTTGTTTTGGATAGCATCAAAGTGCCAGAAGACAGAGAGATTGATGAGTTCTTAGTTGAAGTGTTAGACTGAGATGACATGGAGTGATCTGCCAGTTGGAACCTGCAGTTAATTTCGAGGGTTGAGTCATGAGCAGCAGTTAACTCGACTTCAAGTCTTGAGTTGACTTGCTGACTTCACACATGCTTATCTCTTCCTTGGGATTATCTTCACAGGAGTTAGGGTTAGGGTTTCTAGTTAATTGAAGGTAGTGTCCAGTTAACTTTGCTTTAAATAAGGACGTGCATGCTTGCACATTGTCCATTTAGGTTAGATGCTTCGGTTAACTGATGGTAGTTTTCCAGTTAACTATATAGTTTGCTTTATTAGGGTTTAGCAATAAATCTTGCATGCATTGCAAGACTGTAGTTGACTCAAGGTGATTTTAGGCCCTCACACCTTCGATGTCTATAAATAAGAGCTTTTTCTCATTGGCAGTTACAATTCTGTACCTAGAGAGAGAAATATATGTCAGTGCCTACCTTATTTGAAGTATTGCTCTCGTTCGTATTCCTGCTCAAAGCTTTTGTTATTATGATGAATTGCTGCGCCACATAGGCTCTCATGCAACTGTGATGCGAAATCTTTTCCCATATAGTTGGGGATCAAATTCAGGGCCAGTCTATCAACTCAGTCCGCATTGAGTCGACAGATGCCACCCTGCCTCTGCCGAATCCTGCCTGTTTATTGTATGATGTTTTGTGGCAATAACCCGTTTAGATTGAGCTGAAGGATGCCACCCTTGCCTTCAAGGTTGAGAATCACCTGTTTATCGCCGATAGTTGGTTCTCTGCTCCATTTCCTCATGCCTGCTTTTCTTGGCGGAAACTGACAGATTTTGGGCACCAGCATAGTTGTACAGTAGCTCATGTCCGTAAACACCACTGCAATGTATAGTCTCTAGAAGCTCCCAGCCCTGCACAAATGAAACAAAAAGACAAGATCTAGCCTAGTATACTCTCCTTCTGTGCTACTTTTGTCAAGCACAACCCAGGGAGCCCCTCCTAATTTGAAGAGCACCACAAGGAGGTGCAGCAGCTGTCCGTACCAACTCTTACTTCAGAGGTGCTAGTTGTTACGCCAACATATTGTAGATTGAAGGGAGGGGTAACAATTACAATAAAATCCTCTCATATTTATAGATGGGAGAGGAGAGTAAATCTAGGAAAATCCTAACTAACTAGTTGACTTATTCAAAAATGTTGTCCATAATTATAAGAGAACATATTTATTTATATGTAATTACATTTTTCAAAATGATATGTAAAATGTCAGAGCCTATTTACAAAATGCATAGAAGAAAGCTTATAAACTATCTAACTTAGGAGATACAAGAAGTCTTTATGGTTCCTTGCTCTTGGCTTGGAAGTCTTCATATTTCTTCTTTATATCTCGCATGAATACCTCATTTGGGCCAATTGTGTAGTCAATAATGGTATGGATCCTTGTGATTGACCACCTTGCAGATGAGCAAATTTTCTTGCATCTATCTAGATGCGTCTTGAGATTGTGAAGAGAAAGCCGTACATCACATATGGCATGCATGGAAGTCTTTGAAAAGCCTTCATCTTCCACTTGCTTCATGATAGCTTCCTTGAATATTTGAGCAATCTCACTGATTGGGAGGAAAGTATGATCATCATCAAGGAGCTTACCTGGTAACTCCTCAATTCCGTTAACCATGACGACACGATGTCCTTTGACATCTTCTTGTACTTACTAGATGTCCTCGATGAGAGATTTGATCACTTGTATGCGGTTCTTAAGAATTTCCACATACTTCTCTTTGTCAGGAATTACCCCAACTTCCACTAATTTGCTTAGCTTTGTCTCTTTCGTTTGTGACCAAAATGAGAGACATCTTTCCATTTCTTTCTGCTCTTCGGAAAGTGTGTTTTCTTCTTTCACAAGCTCCAATTTCAACTTGGCTACTTGAGCAGTCTTTTCATTTGCAACAACTATGAGCTGTGAGCCATGTTCTATTATCTCATCAATGAAATCATATAACACCTTACCCTTGGAGACAAACTTCTCCACCTTTTGCACTGCTGGTTCCTTGAAATTCACCATGGCCATAGGTTGCACATTCTCTGAAGAGCCAACAATCTTCCTCAAAACTGATGCATATTGCTCAGCTTTATCCTTGTACATATTTCTGGCCTGCTCCATCTTATCCAACCTTCCTGATAATGCATTCAAAACCACTTGTGCATCTTCTTTTGCATTTGCATTTGTTACCTTACCAAGCTGAACTCTTGTTATAGTGTAATACTCCGTGTTTACATCACCTTGTTCATGTGGGGGTAAACCAATATCTACAAACTTGTGACCTGATTTGTCAATATGAAGTCTTCATGAACTTTAGCCTTCTTCTTCCCCTTGGCTTTTACAGGAGCTATCTCTTCAAGATCAAGCTCATCTGGGGAAATCATTTGTTTCTTGCTCTTTGATACTTGTGAGATTACCCAAGGTGGAAGAGATGAAGTATATCCTTCCTGACTTACTGTCAACTCCTGTGTTGCAGCCACTTCTGTACGAATGGTTGATATTGTAACAATCAGAGTAGTATCAGTGATGATAGCTCCAGTAGACTGCAAACCAAGTGGATCCTGCAAAGACTCATTCATGAACCTGTGAAATTCAGCCTCTGAAGAGATGTCAAATGATGGAGATGATAAACTGGGAATGGATGAGGGAGAACCCAAAGAAACATCAACAGTTTGTAAGTTGGAAACTATAGGAGGGGTGGTAAGGACTGTTGATACTGAAGGGGGAATGGAAACATTCACTTAATGTAAAGTTGCTGTAGGAGGAGGTGAGGTAGGAAGAGGAGGTGGAGGAGTAGTAGGATTTGAAGGAGTATGAAGGATATTGGTAGTAACAGGCGATGATGTTTGGGGAAGATCTTCAACAATATTCTCATGGGGAGATAGTGGTTGTTCATCATCATGCCTTAGTTCCTCCTCATTACCTTCTTCACCTTCATCTTTTGTAGACTCTTCCTCTTCTTCAGATTCTTTAGATTCTTCACTTTCGTTCCCTTCTTCGGATGATCGTTCCTCAGAAGCAAGCTCCTTTCCTTTTGCATGTGGTTGTTATGATTTTGTTGCCTCCTCTTCTTCAACTGTTTTTGTAGCACTTTTACCAAAAGTAAACTTGATCTTAGGACCTCTTTGAGAAGGAGGAGTAGCTGCATGCTTGTGCTTAGTGCGGAGCTCTTGCCGTTGGCTGCTTTCTCCTCCTGGTGTTTCTCCTTCGGATTTTGTCCTGAAAGATTTCATTTGAAAGCCATGTCTTTACAACCATTTAGCTGTGTTATGCAAAATAGGAGCAAGTCTTTCTCTGATAGAAACACTTTCCTTTTTAGACCATTGCATTGGAGGTAAAGGTTTCCTAGCAATTTCATCCTCTTCATAAGCAAAATTCATGATGTCGTCAGGATCTTTGAAATCCTCTAGAACATCAGCAAAACCAAGATCTCTGATCTGCTCTATTGTCAACCTACAAGAATCCAATCTTCAAATGTCTTCTTCATCTCTACAGTCTGCCCATATATCTTCAAACCGGTAGACATGACGATGATCTTTCTTTAGTTTCCTATTCACATTTTGGTAGTTAAAGTCAAATCTGTATCTATATGTCCTTATAGTCATGATTTGCATTTCTACAACTACTGACTTTGCTTTTTGTACACTATCAATAGTACATCTCCCAATAGTAAGTGGAAACTTGAAACCTGGCTTGTGAATACTCTTGCATTCCTTATGGACTGAGATCAACTGCCCTATAGCCCAATAGTAGCCACTATCCTGGTTGATATTTGGGGTACATCTACGCAACACTGCATTAAATAACCTACTTGTTAGTGTAATGCCTACTCATCCAATCGGTCAGATAGAATAAAAATGTCCAAAGATGACTTATCCTCTCTCTTGAAAACCACCGTGACATGCGAAGATTAAGTAGAAGATCATATGGCGATCCCAAGGTTTCTTTTGTCAGGTCTTGACGTGTGGATAAGCTCAATGGGCGTTGTGATTTGCTGGTAATACACAAGGGGACTTACGTTAAAGAAATTTTCACAAGTTCGGGACCTAGGCGGATTTATCATTAAAGGCTCTCTACTGAGACTGAACTGGACCTCAAAAGCAGGGTGCTGCATCTGCTCACCACAACCCAAGATGCTAAGACCGCAGTATACCTACTGTCATTCCAGCATCACAAGAAACTTGCCAGGTGATTTATAATTTTGAAGTCTCGAATATAATCAAGTTAAGCCCATAATTACAAGCTCGAAGCAACTCTTACCATCGAATGCAATCATCCATCGAAGAAATAATACAATATTTCACCCATTGAATCTATATGATCAATCCCCTATTCACTTAACCAACATGCAAAAATGCCAAATTCTACTTAACTTAATTCTAACTCTAATCTATGGTAGAAGAAGATATGCAACCTTGCTTACTACTTGACAATAAAAGTTATTCAAAGCAAATCATGCATAAGAGCTTTTATTATCGGAAATAGTCTCAATGCAATAATTTCATATACTGTCTCCACACTCAAATGAGGCGCTCAATTTATAGCCCCACCATAAATTAATGGCCAAGATTGATTTCAAATCAAATCGAGATTACAAAATAAAACCCACTAGGGTTTATTACAACCAACTCCTTCTCAACCAATGAGAAAATTACATTCGAGGACACTTGTCCTTTTTGCTAAATATAAATCAACAATAAAATAGAAAGTTGTTGCATGTTGATTCAGAACAATTTGATTGGTTGGAAGATGACGAGGTGCCACCTCAGTGTGTTGGATGCCTTCCTTGGTTGCTTCGTTTTCTTCCACGTGCTTGCCTTAGAATATTTTCCTTGCCGATGACTCTATCCTTTGCGCTTGTTCCTTCCTAGCTTAGATCTTGGAGCTCCTTTTGAGCCTTTGATTTCTTCTTCTTGCCTGTACTGGAATCTTTGAGGTTTGGAAGTCTCCCCTTGGAGTAGGTGTCTGGACTTGAAGTTGGTTGCTTTGAAATTCCTCCTGCTTGAACTGGGTTGATGTTATTCCTTGGGATTTCCTCTCTGAATTCTCCAATTTGTGTCGAGAAATTGTCTAAGTATGGAGATGTGTTTGGAACACTCTTCTTGTCACCATTTGATTCTGATTGGAAGCTTGTTTTAATTCTTCAGGAGATGAAATCCCTCAAGAAGTTGTCCTGATTGCTTCTTTCAAGTGCCTAGAATTTGGAGAAGAATGCCTCTGCAGCGTTTACAATGGAGGAAATTGGAATTTCTCCTGTGAAGTTATCTCCCGCATTTCTTAGCTGTAAATTTTGGCTATTTTGTAACACCTTCATGTGGACCATTCAACATTTAGCTAAGGTTTTGGCCATCTCCATGCTCGAACGAACTTTGCCTGTGGATTTGCCTTCAATTCTGAATTTGGCTTGTGCTAAGGATTTTATTCATTTCTTCTTTATTTTTCCTCTTTATTCCTTTGTTTTCTTTCCAACACTTAGCCAATTTTCTCATCCTCTCCTTTGGAAAACTTTACTTGGGTCTTGAGATATTCTTGAGATATTCATTTACTGCAATCTTAGACATTTTTATTCAGTCAAAATCGGACTTCATAATGTTCAAGACATTTTCTTCAATAGGCCTAGGTCGGACTTTCTTTGCCTTGGACATGCCTTGCTTGAGGAAAGTTGGACTTCATAAAGGTTTGGACATGCTATGCTTGGGCAAAGTCGGACTTTCACTTGTCTTTGCCATTTTCATCCCCCCTCTAGGCACTTCATGCCTTAGAAATTTTCCATCATGCTTGAGGGCGGATTTTGGACTGTCTTGGACACTTCTCCAGGTGGACTTTGCACTTAAAATTCCATGATACTGTAGAAACCCTTGTTTCCCCTGTTTCTGAATCTGACTGAGTTTTGTTTGTTTTTTGCAATTTTTGAATTTTTTTTGTGTTTTTGTGCAATAAGGGTAAATTGCGATTTTTGCAAGAATTGAAAATAAATTCAATAAAAAATAAATCTACTTTGAAAATGATGAAATCAATAGCTAATGTGGACGCCAGTCTTTGTATAAATCTCCTGAGACAGTTACATATAAGATCCACTAACATGCAATATAAAGAACAATGATTTTTATTGAAAACCTGATGTTTGCAGCTTGCTGGTAAATAGCTTGAAATGGTACGGCTGTATGGAATTTGCCCTTCTCCTCCTGTCTGGCAATCTCAAATGTCTTCTGATACCCTAGCGCCCTCAATGATGAAAACTGGAAGTCAAAAGGGAAGGCGTTTCTCTTGATTGAAGAAGTACGGCTCCTTAGGATGGTACGGCCTGCTGTACAAAGGTACGGCTGAAGCAGCAACAGCATTAAATAAATGTACGGCCTTTTTTTCCTGAATCTCCAGACCTTAATGAATATGCGCCCTTATCAACTGATGCCTTCTGAAAGACCTGAAGAAGTAAACCTCTGTGTAACTCTGTAATTTCTTCTGGATGAAGAAATCTCTCAACTGGCAATAGATCAGGTGATATCTCACACCCTCTGAACTGCTTTCAATGGAGATGGCTCGTTCCCCAATGAATTCGAGACTGAAACCCTAAAGCTTCTTGCTCAGACCAAAGTTGATCAATTTTCAATAACTCAATATGCATAATGGCTCCAAATCCAAGGCAAAATGGCTTATACCCTCAAAAGTGCGATTTCCACCAAAATAGGGAATCATTAAAATATTCGCACTTTTTATTTAATTACTTTCAATAGTCTCCAGCCAAATATTTATTATAAATTTAATTGCCAAATTGGCCCCTCTCTGATGATGGCGACCCCCTCAATCAAAATCACTTAAGTTATAATTAAATATTATAACTTTATATTATAATCTCCAATTAATTAATATTTAATTAATTTAATTAAATATTAATATCTCTCTCATTAATCATCCGATGCCTGATCCGTCTGAAGCTGACGAACACTGAAGTGATTCTGAACACTGCCAAAACCATACTGCTAAAAATAGCAGGGGTCCCACACTGACTGCCAAGAACTGCTAAAAATAGCAACTTCTGCAAGAAATGTCTGAATGAGTCCGAACGAAAGCCAAATGATCAAACTCTGCCAACAGAAGCTGAGCCAAGCTCCAACGTGACCCTCTGTCCAGTCTATTAGCCTACGAGGGTCGTATGATAGGCTAATCCTATGCTCCGAGAGATGTCACTAAGAAGGGGACATGGCTTGATCCGCCCTCACGAAGTACTTGTCTTTAAAGCCAATCTCAATGCCGGATGCTGCAGAATATCCTCGCTCTCCCATGTAGCATCCTCAACAGGCAAATCTCTCCATTTCACCAGATATTCCCTGATAGTCCTCCTACGCAACTGCCTCTCCCTATACTCTAGGATGGACTCAGGTACTAAAATCAACTTTCCCTCATCATCTAAGGGAGGTAGAACTGCAGATGGTACCACACGGTGTCCCAACGCCTTCTTGAGGCGTGATACATGAAATACATTGTGTACCTTGCTCTCTGCTGGAAGCTCAATCTCATAAGCCACCTCGCCAACTCTCCTCAAGATCCTGAAAGGACCGTAATACCGTGGCTTAAGCTTCTCTGACCCACTCTTCCTAAGAGTGGACTGACGGTAGGGCTGCAGCATCAAATAAACCATGTCACCCACCTCGAAATGCCTCTCTGTTCTCTTCTGATCCGCATACTGCTTCTGCTGATTTTGTGCCTTGGCGATATTTTCCTTGAGAGCCCTCATAGTATCCTGACTCTCCTTCAACCAGCCTCCTGCACTCGGCACTCTACTGTCGCTCAGCAGCAAATCCAGAAAACTCGGTGCCTCATAACCGTACAACGCCATGAAAGGTGACATCTGAATGGTCATATGGAATGTCGAGTTATAACAATACTCACATAAATGTATCCATTTGACCCACGCCTTCTTCTGCCCTGCTATATAGTTTCTGAGGTATCCTTCCACCCACTTATTCACTATCTCCGTCTGCCCATCAGTCTGCGGGTGGTAACTAGTGCTCGGAGTGAGCTCGGTCCCACAAAGTTTGAACACCTCCTGCCAGAAATGACTCAGAAACCGACTATCTCTGTCGCTCACGATGCTCCGAGGCAACCCATGAAGTCTGAATACCTCGCGAAAGAATACCTCTGCTACCTGTGTAGCTGTGTAGGTCGTGGTGATCGGAAAGAAGTGGGCATACTTCGTAAGCCGATCCACAACTACATAAATGCAATCTCGCCC
>VDFB02295624.1:0-20286 GCA_007258455.2 Sequoia sempervirens
AAATGGGGACATTACATTGAAGGAGCATGGTGATGGAGAAGTCACTAGTAGAGTAGTAAAGGATTTTCTATTAAGTAAGCTTCAGTGGGGAGGACATATCCTCCAAGAAAATAGAATTGGTAAAACCATGGGAGGAGGAAAGAGTAGGAATATAAGAGTAACCTTGAAAAGTGGTGAAAATAGGAACCAAATTTTAAGAAACAAAAGGTTCCTCCAAGGCACAACATTTTATATAGATGAGGATTTAACTCCAGCTCAACTAGAAGAAAGAAGAAAAGAATGGGAGAAAGTTATAACAACAAGAAAAGCAGGAAAAGATGCATGGTTATATAGGGGGAAAGCCCAATTTAGGGACAATACGAACCATAATAAATAGGAAGGCGGGGGCCCCCAAGATCACCTCTCAATGGTAAGCTGGAATTGTAGAGGCTACCCTTGGAGGAGGGGGCCTGGGTTGGGGCCCATAGCTGAAGGCAAGGATATCATTGCTCTCATGGAAACACATGAGCATGAAGGTTGTAGGATACCTGATTTTGAAGGTTATAATAAATTTTCAGTGTGGAATGAGCTAACAAAGAGCAGAAAGGGGCATGGGGGAGTAACAATCTTGGTTAGGAAAGAATGTGAGAGAATCATAAATATAGAAAAGAAAGACCCAAATAACCAATACATATGGGTGAAGATAACAGATGGTGAATCTTTGATTTGGTTTGTAGCTTGTTATTTCGCCCCTTATGGCTCTAAAGCATACAAGAAAATAAATCTAGATAGAGATGACCCATATGAAGCGCTAAAAATTGACATAGCAAAGTATTGTGATTCAGGCAAGATTATCCTACTTGGGGACTTTAATGCAAGAACAACAAATAATCAGGCTCTTTGTTTTGGTAAGGAAGAGGGGAAAAATAGCAATCCTCTATGGTTAGAGGAAGAAGAAAACCAAAGTTGGCAAAGGGTATCTCAGGACTCAAAAGGTGGTATTTCATCTTTTGGTGTAAATCTGTTGGGTTTTTGCTGCCTCCACAATTTAATCATTTGTAACAGTCTAAGCACTTTGCCAAGCTCAGGAGCTTTCACATGTCATACCCAAAATGGGCAAAGTGTCGTAAACTATGTTATTGGTTCTCAAAGTATCATTCCAAGGATAATAGAGTTGGAAATAGGGTGTTGTCCTATAGAACTGAAATCTGATCATAACCCCATTTACATTAAGCTTGGTATGAGAGAAACTATCCAGCAAAGAGCTAGTCCGCAGCTGTGCAAAGGGAGTGGCCTTCAAGACAAAATTCTCCTAACCGACAAGAATTGGGACATATTTAAAAGAATGCTTGAAAAAAAGTTAAAGGGAATAAAAAATGTTGGCAGCCCCACTAGAAATCGAAGCATAATAAACAGTGACAAGTTGATGGCAATCATTCACAAGGCTCTCATAGCTTGCAAAAGAGCCAAGGGTAAAAGAGATCCCAAAAACAACTTTCCTGCAAATCCATGGTATATGAAAATTAATACGGTGGCTAAAAGGTTTGAAAATGACCAGAGGAAGCAAGCAAGCGACAAGCCAAGAAACTGGCATGAAAAATTAGTAATGATAAAGGGGCGGAGGTTGGTTGGTCAATCCTTGACTCAATGCTCAGGGTCTCACAGCAGTAACCTTTGGTGTCACTTCCTCCACCACTCACCCTGTAGGTCCTCTGCTATTTAGGCACCCCTGGTTCATTTTCCAACCCTGCTATTAATTCAAATCCATAAACCAAGCCCAAACTTGGTGCTTTTCCCCTCATGCAATTCCTAGCCCTTAATACTCTTAAAGACTAGCTCATCTCCAAATGCTCCCTAATCTTGTTGCAGGGGTGTGAAAAGCTTCCATGGCTTCAAAAATCATTAGACAAAGGCTCCTAATCAACCTCCATTCACTAGTTCACCATCGCTTTCAAGAAAGTGCTTTTCTTGGGTTTGAAAGGCTAGTAGCCTTGAGCCCCAATTAGGTCACTAAATAGGGGAAAAATGATTTTCCTACCTAAACCCACCAAGGAACCTGGTTCTTTGCTTGGGAAACATGTTTCACATGCCCTCACCTCTAAGATTCCTATGGTTTCAAGACTGCTCAAGCTCCATACTGTCCAGAAACCAAAAAGGTCAAGAAGCTAGGATTTCCTTAGCTTTCTCAGGCTAATTCAAGACTGGTGAAAAGTTCTTCATTCAAATGGATTGTTAAAGGCTCTTCCTTGTCACCATGTAGAGCCAAGACACTCCCCTAAATCCTCAAAAAATAATTTCTTAAAAAACTTCACTCCCCTGCAAATCATTTATGTTGTCCTCAAGCCTTTCCTAGTCGGGTTCTCACTGTCTCGCCTAGGGTAAGGCCTTTAGCATGCTATTTAAACTTTTACTAACTCCTACTCCTAAAATATGTACACTAATGGAGTTTATCCACCTTCCCAATATCTCCATACTTCTTGGTACGGTGGGAGTGTGGGCTAAAACTCCATTTTTATTCAATTTACCAGTCAAGACAGCAAGTAAGGTAAAAACATAGAATTTACAAAATTGATGAAAGCGATGAGCAAACAATCTAATATGCCAAAAACAGAACTTCTAGAAGCTTTATTACATACTATCAACCCTACAAAATGCTTCTTTCAAATCATTTTTCAATTGTCACATGAGCAAGAACAGGAAAACATAATTTGCACGCCAAAATCACTGTATTTTCTTTATTCTCATAAAACTTCAATTGCTCCTAATGTTTTCCAACCCTCAAACAGGTCGAGATCCATCTTTAAATAAGCTTGGAAACAGTTAGGTTTCCTTTTGCGATCCTAAGAATGACCAAAAGCTTAGCGTTGTAAAACATAGTGTGTTTTGCAACCTTGGTCAATTGTTTCAAAAACAACCAAAGATAGGCTTCCAAAGCTTATACAACTTCACCACTCTAAACTAGGGCAAAGGTCCTCCAACCATAACTAAGATGGTCCACAAGAACTTACACAACAAAATGAAAATAGAACAAAAAACTTCAAATATGAAGCATAAAACCTTGCTAAGGTGCTCCAACTTTGCTAGGTGCTCACATGAGAATGAAGATAAAAAAGACAAATACATGATTATTAGAAGGAGGGAGTTAATTTCTCTTGGAAAGCACAATCCGAGAGGTTTTTAGAGAGAATTGCAGCAAGCTAGAGGTTCTACTGAGAATAGCATCACGGACATCCAATGGTTAGAATATGCAAAAATACTGTATGAAAGAGACCAAGACAAAACATACCCTCCGGCAATTAATTCTAATGATAAACTTTTCTCCACAAAGGATATCAAAAGTGGTATTAAAGCTTTGGCGGTTGGCAAGGCTCGGGACATTGATGGGTTGCAAGCGGAATATTTGAAGTGGGGTTTAGAGCTCTTGGCACCGCATATCAAAAAGATTTTCAATAGGGTCATTCAACATGGTTTCCTTGCAAATTGGACCACGAGCGTTGTTATCCCTCTCCACAAGAGTGGGGATGTCAACAATCCGTCAAACTATCGTACTATAATGATTAATCCTCTCTTTGGGAAGCTCTTTGGGAGCATGGTGGAGCGAAGAATCAGTCGTTGGGCTGAGAAGGAGGATAAGAGGGCAAAAGGGCAAGCTGGTTTTAGACCAAAGCATTCTACTATTGACCATTGCATTACTCTTAGGCACATGGTTGAAAAAGTTTGGGATAAACAGGGTAGTGAGGTCTTTTGTTGTTTTGTTGACTTCAAAAAGGCTTTTGACACGGTACCTAGAAACAAACTTTGGGATAGAATGGAACATCTTGGAATTTCGGAAAAATATAGAGCTGCTGTCCATAGACTTTATGATCAAGTGAGGGCCAAAATCAGAACAAAGGAAGGTTTTTCCGAGTGCTTCGGGAGCGACATTGGTGTCAAACAGGGCTGCCCTCTATCCCCCACTTTGTTTGGGCTGTACATAGACAAATTAGAAGAGTGGTTGGACAAGCGGGGAGGTGATGGTGTTCTTTTGGCCACTTTTGTGATCAAGTTGCTGCTGTATGCGGATGACCTTACTCTAATGGCAAATTCTGAAAATAGTCTTCAAGAACATCTAAATGCTTTGGAACTTTTTTGTCAAGATGTGGGAATGCAAGTCAACATCAGCAAAACCAAGGTCATGATTTTTACGTTGAAAAGGGCTAGGAAGCAAATAAATTTTGAGTTTGAGGGAAACACTTTGCAGGTGGTGAGTGAATACAAATATTTGGGTCTTGATTTTTGCAAGAATCTCAAATGGGAGATTTGTAGGACAAAAAGAATTCAAGGGGGGTGGAAAGCTCTTTACTTGCTCCAAAACAGATGTAGATCGGTTGAGTTATGGGATTGGAAAACAAAGAAGAAGCTATTTGGGCTGCTTGTTACGCCTGTGGTTTTATATGGCTGCGAAGTTTGGGGTTGTAGCACGTCAGCTGTGAAGTGGAAGCAAATAGAAAGACTCCAAAAGCACTTAATCACAAGCAATTTCAAAATAAAAAGTACAGTCCCGTATGAGATTGTTTTGGCTGAAGCGGGTGTCTTCCCAATAGAAATAGCAGCGATAATTCGTTTATTAGGCTATTTGCAAAGGATAGAGAATATGGAGGAACACTGATGGCCCAAAATTGTGGCGGAAGAAACATTAACTAGAAGGAAGAGTACATGGATGAAGCAAAATGTCAAGTGGATGGGAAAATGGGGGATCAATATGCAAGAGTGTCCAAACACAAAAGTTGAAATGAAAAAGTATGTAAAAGAGAAATTCAAAAATATCATGTGGTCGAAACAGCTTGGCCGGAAAAGAGAACATTATGTTTTTCTTTTTAACCCTACTTGTGATCATGAGCAAAAATTTTACATGGGGGCTGATATAAAGTGGAAGGCTAAAATGCTAATAGCCCAGTTAAGAACTAGCTCACACCGTTTGAGATGTGAAACGGGAAGGTGGAAAATTCCCAAAGAGTTGTGGGAGGATACGATTTGTTGTTTCTGCTCTTCGGGTTTAGTGGAGTCAGAGTGGCACTACATTATGGAATGTAAGGCTTACGAGGACATCCGATACTTCTATTCAGATTTGTTAAAAGTCAAGTCTTTAGCGGCCTTGTTTGAAGAAGAAAAGATTGATAAAACAGCAAGTTACTTGATCAAAATTCACAGCAGAAGAAACAAAATCAGCAAAGAGTTGGAAAACAACATGAAGTAGTTCGGTGGGGTCGGCTATTGTTTTGTTGTCTTGGCTAATGTGGTCTTTCGGTTTCATTTCGTGGGTCCCATAGACTGGCTGGTCTCGTGGACGTTATTAAAATCAATCAATCAATCAATCAACCCATAGTTTAGCCGAGGAAACACATCAAAATGTTAAGGAAGTCGTGGGTTAGAAGCGCAGAAAAGCGTGTTAAAATTGCGCGCCAAATATCTTGCGAAAAAAATGTGAACAATCATCCTAACGGTGATGGATCCACATAACTTAGCGCCTAATAGGGATGACAAAAGACATGCCCAAATCCACGCCCAGAAAAACAAATTAGGGTTCCAAAAGCACTATATAACTTATGTCTGCGGCGTTGAATTGTCACGTTTATCATCCAAGAACACTTTGAAGCCCATCGCTCCAAGAACACTCTCTCTTGAAAAACCACAGCGCGTACTGAGTGCGAGAAGATCATATGGCGATTCCAAGGTTTCTTTTATGGGAATTCTTGGCGTGTGGATTAAACTCAATGGGCGTTGTGGCGGTATGCTGGTAATCAACAAAGGGGACTTACGGTAGGCTATTTCTTCAAGTTAGGGACTTGGCTGATTTTATCATTAAAGGCTCCTTTGGGTAGGTTTCAATTTAGATCTAAAAAATAGCCGAAAGGATAAAGGGTTTAGAGGTTTTATTCTCGCTTAAGAATTTAAGAGGCAGTAAAGGTCGGTGAAAAGGATAAGCCACACTTTGTTTTAGCTCTGGCTGAGGACAACATGCATAAAGTGAGTGCAATCTTCAAAGGGGTGTGAATGTGATTTTTCGGACACCGAATGAGAGGCGAAGTTAAGCCCACGATTATAAGCTCAGGCTAACTTTACGCATCGAATGCAAATCATCCATTCGAAGAAAGTATGAGCAAGGCTTCACCATTGAATCTATACGATCAATCTCTCATTCATTTAACCAAAACATTCAAAGCAAATTCTACTTAACTTAATTCTAACTTTAATCTATCTCTAATCTATGGTAGAAGAATATATGTAACCTCGCTTACTATTTGACAATAAAAGTTGTTCAAAGCAAATCATGCATAAGAGCTTTTACTATCGGAAATAGTCTCAATGCAACAATTTCATATATCGTTTCCACTACCAATTTTACAAATGAGAGATCATCAGTTTAAATAGCGTTTCAAGAATCAAATGAAGGGCCGAGATCAAAACAACTTCGACGGCCAAGATTATTACAACTCAACCCTAATTAGGGTTACCCAAAATAACATGAGTTATCAACTAGAAAACAATCAGTAAAGTGGCAGTTGCAGCTATCATCTAGGAGAGGCGTCCTTATCCTCATGAGCAGCATTGCGTTCGATGAACCTGGACACTACTGTGATGACCTCCATCGTGACGGGTGGCAGCATGCTGATCCGGAATTCGAGTCCATCCAAGTTTTCTGCACATTTGGCAAAGGTATTTGCCCAATCCGCTTCCTGCTTCCCAAAATCATTCTGGATGGCTGAAAGACCTGCCACTCTCGCAAATTTCTATCTCAGAAGTGGTCTAGTAGCCGAGAAGAAGACCTCTTGAACCTTTCGTTTCAACTCCTCCAGCTGCATGTCTTTTTCTCGGATAATCTCAAGATCAAACACCTCCGCAGCTGTCACACAAATTTTCTCCCGAATTTCCTTGACTTGCTCTTCGATTCTAAGTCCATCTGCTTTCGCCTTCTCCAAAACTTCTCTCCATATAGTCACTGCCCAAAACCAGCGATGAAAATCATATGCTGCTCCTGCAACAATCACTTTTCTAGCAACCAACTCCTCTCTTGGAGTGCCCTTCAGGATCCTGAGGCATGGAATAAGCCTCTCCTGTATATCTGGAATACATTCCCATGTTTCTGCCATATCAACTAGTCGGGAAAGAAAAGACAAGGTTTGCCCATAAGCGAGTGCCAACTTCTCCATGAACAAGGCTGCTTCTGTTCCTTCGCTCGCCATCCAGTTCTGAGCTTCCTTGGCTGTCACCATCCCATGTTCTACCTCCTTGGTCATCTCTTGTGAAGGATTGAGGAGAAGAGGAGCTACTGCATCACCCTGATCGAGTGGCTGAGTCAGATGCCGTATGTACTCCTTCAGGCGTTCAACCTCTTTTTTATACTCCTTTTTGGCCACTTCTTTTTCCAGTCTCGCTTTGATGGTCGAGACGGAATTATCTAATTCCTCCACTTCTTGGCCTTTTGTGGTTGGGCCAAGATCTACAGTGGTTATGGTGTAATCTTGAGGAGTGATCGCATCTTGTGGCTTGTCCACCGTGGGTACTGCAATGTGCACGGAACGACTGCCTGTCTCGTCCCTCTGAAAAGTGGAGAATTTCTTGGCAGGCTTCTTGATTGCAACCTGTTCCAACCTTGCCAAGAAATCTGTAGTATCATCTTCCTCTTGGGCTTCTGCAGGTGCCTGAATCTTCATCCTTTCTATCAGCCAATCTGGAATAGTTGGCTGCTCAATCCCATCCTCTACCGGAACATCCTCCTCATTTGGAGTATCCACGACTTCTCTGAGAGCAGAAATCATTCCCTCTTCGAAGTCATTGTTCCGGACTTCCATCTCATTGTCTGAACCTAGTATTTCTGTGCCCGTAGGTGACGAGGGCTCCTCGTCATCTAGCTGAATAGGTTCATTATTTTCCTCCTCAATTGTAGGAGGTACAATCATTTCGACCAAGGACTCATCTATTGTAGCCATCAGCTCGTCAATGTTCCGAGGTGTTGTTAAACGAGATGGTTCTCCCTTATGTCTTTTCTGAACAGGTTCTGCACTTGGCACTATTTCTTTCCTCTTCTCTCCAATCTCAGCCAGGTCCTGATGGGATGCACCAGCGTTGGAGGAATACAATTCTGACTTGCTCAGTAAATCATACGTGAGCGTTATTCTTCTCTGTCTCATCTCTTGGACATGATGGTCAACCCACCACTGAGAGTACTTGATTACTGGCCTCATTAGCGTTGCTAAGTCCGCGTGCTTAGGTTCTGACCATCTCATGGGAGGAAGAGGTCAACTCTCCTCGAAATGTGGCTGGATATAGTTCCCATCATCTTGTAACTGATCAGGTACCCGACAGAACTCAATTGCCCTCATGAAATCCAATGGCATTCTGGACCATAATCTCCGTTTGACTTCATATTCATCAGTGGCATTTGCCCAGAAGTCTTCCAGTTCCACTCTATGCTTATACCTCCTTCCATCTACTGTCCGAATATGATGATGTGGGTCAAAGTTAACCCTGGACTTGTAAGTTGTGAAGGTGTACCATTGAATCTCCAACCTGGCACTCTCAACTGCCTGCGCTAATGGACAAGATTCTAACATATTCCCGATGAAAATGGGAATGTAACAGATGCCTTCTTGGTTGGCCTCTGGATGTTTTGATATTCTTCGAGCTGTCTCAGGACTTCGAGTAGAACCATCCGATTTGTCGGATAAATGGGCAACTTATAGGGATTTCCAGTAAACCCCTGGATCCTGACATATGTGAATTTCGGGAACTGGATGAACCAAGATCCGTACTTATTGATTAGACTTTTCGCCTCATGACTCAGCCTCTGATGCACTCCTCCTTGAAGTGTTCTGGTAATATGCATTAGGAAGGCATCATGCACCCTTCTGAAATGAGACTTTTCCTTCAACTGGAGTTGTGGGTAGCAATCGTAAGGTATGAGTTCGTTCTCCCCGCTGCCAACCTTGCCCTTGCAAATTAGTCCTGGATACTTATATGATCTGGCCAACAAGTAGACAATATACGAGCTCATGTGAAAAGACTTTGTCTCTTCCAGATTGATCAATTGCTCGTGGAGATTGTCACTTATCATCCGTGACCATTTGAACATCTTTACGCCAGAAGTGATCTCGTCTATGAAATAGTACATCCAACTCTCGAAAAAGGCACCTTGCGGGTTGCCAGCTACTCTGTTCAACATCAAGATAATGTCCCCGAACTCCTCTTTGAAGTCTGTTCGGCGGGGTCTCTTGGGCATCTTCTTTATTGACGGCTTAGGTTTGTCCAGCCATGCCTTGTTAACAGTTGTGGTGCACAAGTCTGGTTGGCTGTCATATAACTTCTTGGCTTCTTCCTTGGTCTTATAGACCGTCCGTGAATGTTCTGGGATGCCGAAGGTTTCTTGGATTGCCACCTCGCCTAAGTGTGCCAAGATTCTGCCATCAGGTGCGACGATCTATCTCTTCTGAGCATCATAGTGGATAGCACACTCCACCATCAATTCTGCACAATCCATTGCATGCGGGAATCCAGCTGCCTGAAAAATCCCATTTCTGACCATCCACCTGGCTATTGGTGTTGGAAGTCCATTCTGTCCATATACTCTTCTTTTGAACTCCTCGAAGTCGACATGTACGAGATCGGTGTCTATGACATTTTTCCACTTTGAATTGATTTTAGATTCCTGCTGGACACCTTTGCTGGCGAACTTCATTTTTGCCGTCTTTGATGATTCGCCCACCGTGGTCATTAACCTGCAATCAAAAATATTAAAATTAATACGGAGACTTTTTAATATTAATTTATTCTCATGCCTTGGGCTCGAAAATTTACTTTCAGCTTATTAAATAATTGAACTGCTGAAAAAGCAAGCTGAAAGTAAATGGATGAAGTTGAAATTTTAGCTAGAACTTTTGTTAAGATGAAAAGACAGAAGAAGAATGGCGAATCTACTTGACTGAACATCAAACCTCAGTAAAAGACTGCTGGCTGCAAATCAGATTTATATTTCGAGAATTAAATCAAAAAGCAAGTGATGAAGTGCGCCCCTCTTGTAGAAGAATTCGACTTTCAGCAATTAAATCTTTTCCTTTTTTCGAAAAACTCTCCTTCAGCATAAAATTACTTCTTCCTCTGGGAAATTCGATCTTGCCTACTGAACAATTGATTGCCTGAGAATTTCGAGAGAGATCAAATTTCTCTTCAGCTGTGTCTGTGAAAAATGTGTTGCTGAAACTCATTATAATGCTGAAGAGTTTAATTTATTTTAGCAACTGCCTTCTCTTCTCTTGATCTCAATTTGTTTTTACTTGTTCAAACAGGCAAGTTTCCTTTATTTTTCGAAAAGAATCCGTGTCGAGTTTATCCAGGCAAATCTCATTGATCTTCAAAAATTTGATTTTTTGCTTAAGTGTTTATCTTTGATTTTTCGAATTTTGAAAGAAAACATTAAATATTTAATTAAATTCATGGCAAATTTAATTTTGCCTGTTGAATTTTATCTTTGGCCGGCGCAAATTATTTTCTTCCAACTCTTGTCTGGCGAATTTGATTTTGTCCAAGGCCTCGTTTTTAGATTTCCAAGTAGTTGAGAATAAATTATTAAAATATTAAAATATTTTAATTTATTCCAACCCGTTCGTTTTGGACCCATGGCTATATCGATTTCTCCTTCGTTTGCTCTGGCTAAAAGTTTATTTTCCAATTTTGTTCTCAATTTCGTCTAGCCAAGTCAAAATTTAAGCCATTCCGTCGCCAATTGTTATGCCAGATCCTTATTTTCCCTTGCCATGGCGAAAATTTTAATTGCATTGAGCTTATTTTCTTCTGCCAAAGTCTATTTTTTCTTGCTCGGACAAATTTTCCTAGGCAAAATCCTTGTCCGGATGTCTTTATCAGGCGAATTTCATTGACGCTCAACAAATTTTATCTCTTTTGGTGAAGGACGAGCTCTCCTTTCTCTTTGCTTTGTGCATCTTTTCTTTGCATACTTGGCCAACTTTTCTTCTAGACATCCAAACTTTAGGCGAATTTTGTGATCCTTCTTCCATTTTTATGCTAGGCGAACTTCATTTCTTCCTTTGCCATAGCTTAGGCGGACTTCCTCAAGTCTCTTCCACCTTCCACATGTAATAGCGAACTTTCTTTAGCACTCTCCTTTCAAACTTTAGAACTTCACCACTTGAAAATGTCATAATACTTAGCCAAAAATTTCAACTTTTCATCCTTTAGGCCTCTATACTTAGGAAAATTTTCGAATTTCTCTTGACTAGGCACCAAACACTTAGCAAAAATTGTAATTTTTCCCTTTCATAGACCATGGCGGACTTTCCAAGCACTTGGACAAGGTGAGGGCGGACTTTCTATGGTCTTGGACATCATCTCTTTGAACATGGCGGACTTCCAAACCTTTTAGCACTTACCTTAACACTTTATCTCTTGGAAATGTTACAACACTTAGCCAAAATTTCGATTCTCCACCCTTTTAGGCTCTTATACTTGGGCTAAATTTCGAAATTTTCCTTACTAGGCACCAATACTTAGTGAAATTTTCAATTTTTTTCTCTCCCATGTGCCTAGGCGGACTTTCCAACCTTTTGGTCAAGTGTGTGGCGGACTTCAGATCGCCTTTGCCAAGCTCTTCAAGGCTTAGGCGGACTTTCTTAGCACCTTGGACAAGCATGGCGGACTTCCTTAGTATTTTGGACAAGTGGGGCGGACTTTAGAGAGTCTTTGACAGTTCCTCTCTAATGCTGGGCGGACTTTCCTAAGTCCTTGCCATCGTCTCCTTAGTGCTGGGCGGACTTTCCTTGCTTCCAGACATTCCTTCCTTCGTCCCACATTTTAAGGACTAGCTTCATGGTGGCGAACTTCTCAGACTTAGCCAGATTTCTCATGAATTCCATTCTTTTTGAGTTGATTTTCTGTGATTTTGCTTCAGATCTGATTGATTTTGGACTGATTTTTCCAGAATTTGATACTTTTCAGTCTGATTTTCTCATGCTTTTTACTGATTTTCCATGCTTTTTCAATGATTTTTCGATTTTCTCTTTGATTTTTCAAGTGATTTTTTGATTTTTTGGTTGATTTTTGGATCTAAAGATAGAAAGTTGACTCGGGTTGACTTTCTAAAAATAGAAAAAGCAAAATCCCCTAAAAATAGGGAACCCGTTTGGTCCAAAAATGCCAAAAATGAAAAAGCGAAAAAGCAAAATTTCCTAAAAAGTAGGAAGTCTCAGAATTGGCCGAATTCACAGGCGATCTTCGTTTCCTGGGCCTTCTGAGCGCTTCCATGACGTCTATGCGCTGATTTAAGCATGGATTATTGACTTGGCTGGTGACTCTTGACAAATTGACTTGAAACTCTTCAATAAGAGGACTTAGCAGGCAGATTGCAAGGAAGTGAAACCCCTAAAAGCGAAGCGGAGACTCTTGGGGGTCCCCATTGGCTGATGGGGCGGTGTGTGGAGTCACAACAAAGCGGGCTACTCGACACCAAGAAAGAGGGTTTTAGAACCCATGAATTTTCAACCACACAAAAAAAATGATGCCTTCACACACGAAATCTTCAGGACACAATAGCAATGCTGGGAGAAATGTCTTCACTGGAAGCTTGTAGAAAGCAAAATGACAGAAATCTTCTGGAAAAAAATCGATGCTGTATAGTAGGAAGCTAATCACGAGCTCAGAAAAAGAGCCCACGCTTACGGGAAGAGACGCCCAAGATCCTGAACCTTCCCGTGAGGGAGTTAGACTCAGATCAGCTCTAATACCATAATACAAATGCAAGAGCATATGGATTTCAACATAATCGAGTTATTCTATTAACATGAAAGAATGGATAAATAGAATACAATGTAGGAGATGCAATAATCATAGAGACGTGATTATAGGTGAACTGAAAGAAACAAAAGCAAACAAATAGGCACGAAAAGTGCCGTTACAAAGATGAGCATTAAAATAGCGACTAACTATAAGTCTAATATTGATGTCATGGATTTCATATTCCATGAGTTTTGTATACATTTGAGTCTTTGACTATATATCTAAGTGTGCTATTTCCTTTAGCAGCTTAGCTACAATTTGTGTTTATGCTTATGTGATCGGTGTATACTTGTGTTAGTGACGAGGACCTTGATTGGGTTGACTAGGCAGATAGAGAGGTTGAGGTTGTAGCCATGGCAGAGGAGGGGGCTAGAGCACAAGCAGACACAACCACAATTGATGTTGGTGAGGGTGGCATGGAGTCACAAGCAGAGACTATGGCTGCAACTACTACATCATCTAGGACCCACCTTAGACACCTTCGTAGGAAGGATGCAGGCTCCTCTAAGCCATAGACTTGTAGTTATTGTTTTGATATTTCATATTTGTTTGGAACATTTGATGTCATGGATTTCATATTCGATGAGTTTTATATACATTTGACTATATTTAGATATCTAAGTGTGCTATTTCCTTCAGCAACTCAGCTACAATTTGCGTTTATACTTATGTGATGGATGTATACTTGTGTATGTGATCAAATTAGCTTCTATTTGATGATGTTATTGTGTCTTTAAGGTTTATTTAATAAAGGGTGCATGAAACAAGTTTTAAATCCTTAACAATCTCTAAATTTCTTGGGTTTTTCATTCTGCCGAATTTGTGCCGAGTCCGGGCGTCGAGTCTCGAGTCCCGAGTCAAGTCACCCTCTCTGAGTCCGAGTCTCGTAACTGTGGGTTGAACTCTCATATTGGCTAGGTGGCTTGCCACCTTGTTTTTCTTCTCTCTTGACATGATTGATAGATCAAGCATTGTTTGAACTTTGGACTAAAGAGAAGCAATCTTGGCTTACCTTGTCAATTTTCTAATTCAAACTACTCCCTTTGTTCAGTGCTGTAATAAAATACTGCAAGTCTCTTCAAAGATGAAATTTGACCGTCCTTTATCCTTTGCTATCCTTAGATCTCTTAACCAATCTTCTGTATTTGAAAGGGTATTTGACATATCTGACATGTACTTGAATGTATCATAATAAATTAGGATAGTGCTTCATTATAACCATGAAATACTCCTCTTGCTAGGCTTGGATTTGCTTTTTATGTTACGTCAAAATTTTGTTTTTATGAGATAACCTGCAACAGTGTTCACCTTATGTTTCTTTCTTTTGACTTCATTCCTCCAACCTCCTTATTGGGAATTTATGACAATTTTTATGTAAATACGAATGAGTTGGTAGGACGAGTTATAAAAATTATCATTTCAAATTGAAGGCAAAAAATTGTCCCAAACTATACTTAGCTCTTCATGTATCTTAGGACTAATGCATGCCAACTGCAGAGGAAAATGCATGAGATGACTTGTGAAATACATCATTATGGGGACTATATGTACATGTTCAAGTTGCTTGTGAATGCCTCCTTCATTATGGACTGTATTTCCTTCATTGGGTTATCAAATCAGATGTTTGAGCTTTTCATATGGAGTAACCTAATAAATTGTATTGTCATTCGATAATTCTACTTTGTGAAGTTGGTGAATATCCTTTCATCAATTTTTTTGCTTTTGTAAGATGTTAGGTCTATCAACAATGGCTAAGGTCGCTTTTATATTATTTCTTCATTTGAATTGATGACTGTCCTCTTAACTGGGTTGAGGTTGTCCTCCATGAGTTTTACTATGGATATTGATGTTTTGTTCATTTAAAGTAGGTTTACCATGTTGGGTGGTAACATGTGACTTCCCTTTTTGCAGCTCAGCCGATTACAGTTGAACTCCAAACATGCTAACAATTAGGGGAAAAATTGTTTTGTGAAAATATTCTTGCCGACAATTAATCTCAAACACGAGTAAGCTTGTTTTATTGTGCCATGTGACATATAAATACTCATTGGTTTTAACTTTTTCGACAATGCAAGGTAGCATACTAAATGCTATTTTGTCAGCAAATAAATTAATAGGGCTTGCTGTTTCCTTGATTGTATATAAAATTGCTTAGCACTGTTTAGAGATATGACTATCTCCAGTCAATTACTCAATATTTTGACATTTAGTATTTTGAAAATTTGAAAATAAAGCTTTTCGGTAAGATATGCATTTAAACAAAATGGAGTGCTTTTGTGGAAGACGATACATTGGAGAGATATGCAAATTGATTCAGACAAGAATTAAAGAGCATGCGGTGGACTTTTGGCTCAGCAAGTTGAAAAGTCATCTTTAGTGGAATTGTAGAACAATTTATTGGCACTTTGGTGTGCTATTCATCTGTAGAGTTATTGGATCCATATGTTGGAGAGATACGTAAATTGTTTCAGACAAGAGTTAAACAGCTTGCGGTGGACATTTGGCTCAACAAGATGAAAAGTCATCTTTAGTGGAACTGTGGAACAATTTGTTGGAACTTTGGTGTGCTATTCTCCTGCAGAAAGTTCTTGGATGAAGAGAAGATGTTGAAGTGGTTGATTGCAGATAGATAAATACTAGTAGACACAGGATTAGTTGGAGTGAGTTCCAGATGTTGTGCTATAGGATATAGGATATAAGCTTTTCTTAGCCTAATGTTGCATGGTTGCAACAATGAGGCATTTGATTGAGAACTCAGTGCCGCATCTTGGTCTAAGTAGTTGTTGGAGTGTGTGTGACATGGCAGGAGCATGTGGTAGTGTTGGAGTATGTGCTGTGATGGCTAAGAGCATGTGGATGTTCTAGAGGATGCTTAGAAATATGGCCAGCAGCTAGGAACAATCAAATATTTGTCTCTACTATTGTAAACCATAGGTGATATTTGGCTACATAGCAATAAGACATGTATAATATGGCTTAGATGTAGATGGTTAACAATTTTTGGACATGCGTGAGTGGTGGTGGTAAATCATATGTAATGATTATCCACGAGGATAAGTCATGTTAGTATAATGTGTGGTATGTTGACCTCATGTTATGGTCATATGGCTGTGTGATTGTTGTATTCCAAGGGGTAGTTAGACGGTTGTGACAGTTGGAATTCTATGAGGATGGTTCAACATTTATATGTAACTGCTGCTATGGATGGAATTTGGAGAGGAAGGAGGTTGCTTGTTTATGGTGTGATGCTGTGATCCTCTAAGGCATGATTGTGAGGTTGAATGCTGTAGTCTACAAATTGAGACACTCTAAAAGAGACTTACTGTATTGGATGTTGTTTCCTGTGAATACAATTGTGAATGCACTTTTGGTGGTGCCTATTTTTCCATAAGGGTTTACCTGGTAAAGCTTTGTGTCTCATGTGAATGTAGTGTGCCTACTATATTATGTTCTTTCCTTAATGTTGCATTTTAAATAGTTACAACAAATATAATTGTATTTTCATCACATTATCTCAAAGTGTTCTATATCCAAGTCCATTGGTTGTTTGCAATAGGGATTAAATTCCCAACACAACCTGATGGGACAAAACGACATATTTGTATTGAAGAAGCTGTGGCCTTAGTGAAGGAGGAGCACTTTTCCAAAAGGCTTTTAAGGGAAGCTTTTGAGATCAGAAAACATCGCAACGATTTAAACTGCTTGAGCTTGAGCCAATTAGTTCAATTTGTTGATTTTGTTATCAGTTATGTGGTTTTAATTAAATGGGTCAAACTGCTAGTTTTTAACCTTTTAGTGCTCAACTTACATAATAATTAATAAAATTGAAAATACATCGATGATAAATCTTGCTTAGATCTGTTGGGCCTCTATTGTACTTAAAAGAGTTGTGTGTATTAGGAGCTGTAGTCTGCAATGTATTACATACCCATCTTGATGATGCATCATGTAGTGTGATCCAAATCTTCAATGGCTCAAAATTTCATTACACAATTTGTATACAGAAGCATTGTTTTTTTAACCAGTAGACCTTGGGAGCCTAAGTTATTTAATTTTATATATTGTTATGATCTTTTTATATTTTTCTTTATATTTTTTATTTTAAGAGCTGAAGTCATTTTTTTTCAGCAATCATCTTATATGTTGTGCCGCCACAAGCATTTGTATGTTGTCTTGATATTGTTTGGTTTTTTGGGTCTAATATTACAGTGCCATTCCCTTATGCAGGGAATAAGGCAACTTTGCTCACAGCTATTACACATGAAGGCATCGTCTGCTGAAGAATTGCACTGTCATGCTTCCTCAAAATACTCAGCATTTTTGAGGTGATTGTTGTTTCAATTAATTTTCCCCTTACTCTCTTTGGTGGCAAATTCTCCAATTTTTTCACTCTGATTTATTATTTCTGTTAAATAGATGATTACATCCAATGTAATATTTTCATAATTGCAGTTTCAATTGTGCAAGGTTCTATGTTTGATCTAATTGGTTACTGGACACATATTTTGGAGCCTTTCAGATTGCACAATCTTGCAAAACAGTTGAAATTCCCTGTGGCCTTTTATTGTTTTAAAAAAGAGATCTGATCAGTGTCATTGTATATTTGATATGGTTGTGATAACACACTTGAGCTTTTAGTCTGTTAGGGCCCTAGGGTTGTGCAGAAGAGATTGTTAAGAACTGTTAAACTGATTTAGCACTCATAATCACAAGCATTCAGGAAACAACAATTGATCCACAAGGAATATGGAAATCTTTTCTCATATGTTATTTCTTGTACACATGAAGCTAGAAAATAGCATGATGGATATGATCAGAAAAATAATTGTCCCCAACCCTTTTTTTCAGATATCTTAAATCTCACCCTCTCCCACGCTTGTCTGCTTTATCTTATTTGGCATAGGACATTTAGAACATGGTACAAAATGTAAGATTTTTGTCATTTGAGCCATTGATAGATGGATTTATGACTACTGTTAACTAATTCTTCGAATGTCTGTCTTGAGATCCATCTGCTTAAGAGTTGATGATTCTTATGTGAATGAAATAGGTGCTCTTCCTCCTTGTCTGGGTCTGCAGGATTTGACATAGTTTGTGCACTAAACTGTTCAAATTTCTGGCCAACTTTTTCCTTTCCTACACTGGATTGTGACTGTACTATTTGTGCAAGATAGATTTTACAATCATGATATTCATTGTTTCATATGTGGTAAATTGAAAGTCATATTACTTTCCTCTTGATTTGCTTTGCAGTTTTTGGCACCATTCTTTCTTCTCATTGTTCTACAGAATAATTTGTTGTGTCTGTACACACCAATTACAATCTTGCTAGTTGTTATGGGAGTTTGAGTTTGATGAAACATATTTTCTGCTTGTTTTTGCATTCTTCTTATGTAGGTGTTTTGTATTTGTGGAATTACCTTTTTTTGACAAGCCTTCCTCTTATACTTACCTTCAATACTTGTCGTGAAAGGAAAGCTACCACCAAGTATTGTACTTAAGAACAACTCCATTTCTGTGGGAAAATACTACTACAGGCTGATGGTATTTCAAATCTTCTGGTACTCTCAAAGTCTCAAATATCAATATGTGCTGTGAGTTTGGGAAATTCATTAATGCAATTCTGAACTGTTTGGTGACTTTGGTCCCATTGTTAATACCATTGATTCCTTTTCATTTACTGATTGCCACAACACTGTGGGGTTGGAATTTATCAATGAATGCTTTAGCAAATTGCTAATAGGTACTTTCTTATCCTCGTGTTTATATTGCAACTCCAACTGGCAGCCTTCAGCTGGGGAAGGCTTCAATATTGCAAAGGTGATAATTTCTAGGTTTGAGGAGTTCTTGATTGAAAATATGATTCAATCTACTAGAGCAAATTATCCAAGGCCTTTGGATCATATTTTTCTATAAGTGTGGAATATCAAGATAGAGCTGTGGAATTAGGAATATCAAGATTGAACTAGACTTTGAGCAAATATTGATCACTTAACCTGAAACTACAATATGTACTTGGTGTGCTTGGAGGTGTAAATTTGTTTAGAATTTGATCAAACTAAATGCACATCTTATTTATGTGTTTTTGCACCTGATTGTCAATCATTGACATGAGAGTTAACCAAGTTAGTTTATGTTGCAATTTCAGATTGTATTGAGTGTAAAGGAAAGAAAGACTGATGGGCTGTGGGTTGGAACTATGCACTTATTGTATCATGACATATTTCGACTGTGCATTCTATTCTTGGAGCCTTTGCATTCTGTAAATCATATTAATTCAGGATGTATAGATACATGGTATGCCTTAGAAGGAGTATTTCTGAAATTGTAACTTCCATCACTATTAATTTATGTTACACCAAGTTTTTGGGACAGGGACAATAGGGGATGGAGGCAGGTGTGAGGGAAAGGAGAGCATGTTTCAGGGACAGATTTATTGGAGGCCATTTTTTGGGGGACATCAGGGGATGGTTATTAAAAAAAAGGGATTTTTTTTTAAATATAGGGAAATTTCAAATATTCATATGATAACATTGATAAACCATTCATCATATACATAGAGATCCTTAATACATAACATTAAAGTTGAATTGAGAGTTGACATGAGAGACAACAAACAAATTAACAAAATTTAATTACTTTCATTGTCAGTGTACATATATGTTACTTAAAAATTGCAACAAAATGCTCGAAGGCTGCAAGTTTCAATTACAAATTGACAAAAACATAGTAAATATGCTGCTGCCCCCAATCAGCATTTGCTAACACTGCATCAAAATTGGAGTTTGATTTTGAGTCATTGCCACTACGATGGGCTGCCTCGTCCAATCAAACCCCAACCAATTCCTTTTATGCCTCCTCATCAATTTGGGTGGCACCTTAGGATCAACATCTTATTGTAAAGTTGGAGTTTGTCGATACTTTGGAGTTTGACAATCTTAAAATCACAAGAACTATGCACGACCACCAAACTTCTTTACTCGTCTAGATGCAAGTCTATTTCTCTTGATAGAGTGGATGATGCTATATGTAGACCAATCGCTCTTTGTAGTAGAGGAATTAACAACTTGTGAAAGAAAGCGAATCGCAAGCATTCTCACTTTGGTGTATCCTTGCAATATCTTCACTTTTGATTTGCTGAATGTTGGACCATGAAGATTAGGAAAGGCAAGCCACTATGTGCCAAGTAAAGTTGACTTCTCATTTGAATATATCTTTTGAAAATGCTTTATTAAACCTTCTTTCAGTGCCACATCATCACAAGGCAACAACAACCCAATCTTTAGTGCATATCATTTGGGATTTAGAACAAATGCTGTCATATGAATCATGGTGTTTGTTGTGCCTTGCACACATGCTCTGTTGAAAACAAGGACCCCCCTTTTTTTGTTGTTTTGCTTTTTGTTTGTTTGAGTCTTATTCCTAGTCTTGGTTTGTGGAAGTTAATGTTTTGCCTAAGGGAAAGTTTGAAAATCTTGATCC
>VDFB02295625.1:0-24192 GCA_007258455.2 Sequoia sempervirens
TCTCTATCTCTCTCCCTCTTTATTCCTCAATATCTATATCTCTATTCTCTATATTTATTTGTCATCCTCTCTCTCTCTCTCTCACATACTTTTAATTAAGATTTTAAGTTGGATTTTCATTTTATTATATAAATTAAAGTAAAAATTTGAAATATAATTTGTTTTAATAAGATAAGAAATTAAAAATTAAATTAATTCTATTATTTTTTAACTATTGTTTGTAATTTCATAAAAGAACATAAATAATTAAAATAAATTTTAAACTTAAATCTAAATAAAAAATTAAAATAGAATAAACTAAATCTAAAGTCAAAATATATCAAAATCCAAATATTTTTAAAAATAATAATAAATAATACTAAATAGTAAACTTATTAAGTTAATAAATAATTAAATAAAAAAGTAAAAAAAATATTTTAATTTGTTAGAAAGTAAATATTAATAAAATATTATAAAATTGAATATAAATAAAAGTAAATTCTTAAATAAATTGAATTTTAAAACCTAAAACTGTACTACACCTAGAATATTAAAAAATTAATAAAAGATACTTTTATATTAAAATTCACAAGTAAAACCAAACTTAAACAGTTAAAAATAATATGAAACCTATAAAAAAAAGTAAAACATTTATTGATTTTGATCATGTATGATATCATACTCTCTCAAAGTTTCATAAAATATTATTTAAATTGTTTTAAAAAAATATTCAATATTTTAAAGAAAATTCACAAAATAGAAATATTAATAATATATATATATATATATATCATAATAATAATAATAATTAATATTTTAATGTTATTCAAAATAATATTAGATTTTAAATTTTAAATATGAGATTTCTACATATTATTAAAGATTTTTTGATAAAGATCAAATTTCAAAATCAATTGGAAACAATAATAATAATAATAATAATATTTAATGTATTGCTTTCTTGCAAGCATACAAAATGATATGTTTGAAAAGTTGTTCATTTATTCTTCCATTTTCCTCTACTTGTTATGACATTTGAATCAATTAAAATGCACTTACAAAACATTTGAATCCCCTAAAACTCTATGCAAATAGATAGTTCTCTCTAAAGGAAATAAGCCCTTCATAACAAACAAGGGAATGTAGCACTTTGTATCTAAAATATACATTTAAAAATAAGAGGTTTAAATTTGCAAGATTTCTAGATTAACTATGCCCAAAATTAGTTTAAAGTCACTTTTTGTTATTATAAGAAATATTTTTTAAACAAGTATTTATAATTCTAAGTGATAAATCAGTAAGTAAATAGGTGTACATCTAAGTTTTAATTCAATAGGGAGATGGCTAAGAGAATGAGATAGTTCATTATTAAATCGAATGGAAGACAATCAACACTTCACAAAACAAAAATAGCATGGTCTACTATCTAATAGGCTATCTTTGACCTTATGGACATTAAAAATATTCTACTCTATCAACCAAAAAAATATTGAAAAGAAAGAGTCGTGTATGATAACATTTTATCATATTTATGTTCATATATCACCAGGTTTAGATCAATAGAACTCAAAAATTACATTAACCTATAATAGAGAAGAGTAGAGTTAAAGGATCCTTGGTTGTGAAAAGGTCAAGCAACTATGAACTAAAGAAATACTAACATAACATGAGGATAAACCCAAAGAGGTGAACTTCAAACCATAAAAGCTAAGTAAAAATAGTCTTATATGGAAAGGATCTTCCAATGAAGCTTTGAGATGACAAAGAAGAAAGATGGGAGTAGTGATATCACCATGTTTGTTAGTTAGATCACAACAACCAACAATGTTGTCATCTATCACCATGAAAGGGACAATGCAAGATATGATGATGCCCAAAATGTTTCTAGGAATAAGAGCTTCAAGGTTAACAATACTCAAATAAAGCCCGACATACATCCTAGAAGCTTTCCTAACATCCACAACCAATGAACCTCTGGTAATAAAGAAAAAAGCTAGTGATGTAATGTTGCTTCCAAGACCCATCTCATGGTCAAGGGTAAAGCCAAGATTACTACTAGGGAGTTCGAAAGTGTTGGTAGCAATACTGAAAGTGGAACATTGTCTTATTCATTTTTCCCTACATGTGTGTTAGTAGGCTGTATCTAATCAGTGCTTGTGACCTTCAATGTTTGCATCAGGCTAAAGGAAGTCATCTTGAGAACCCTGAGGGTTCCTATGCAAGGATATACATCTATGAATTATATCCCCCTAAAGAAAGGATAAAGAACCTCCAATCATGATACAAGGAAAAATTGGATGAAGAGCCACCTCAACAATATCATCTACCTCAAATTTCATAGTAGACAAACAAAATGGAAATAAGGAGTTTCTTAGTTTCCATCTCTTGGAGAGCTAGAGCCAATAGATCCTACTAGATAACAATTTGTGGGAACACAACATCAACCATTTAGAATATGTCAGATATCAAGTTGCATAATTTATAATTACAAGTGTTGATTCTAGAGTGCCTTGGAAAGTATCCCACCTGGTGAGAACTTTGGTGGTGTCAACGTTTCTTTTCCAAGTAAGATGTTGATTAGGAAAATTTATATGATGAACATTTATGTTAACTATAGGATTCATTTTCCCACTTGGAATAGTTTCCTATCTTTGAAAATTGATGGCCCTCATTTCACCAAACCAAAAAAAGTGCCAAAACTACTTCACATGTAAGATTTGGTGAAATATTTCCTTAGTAAGTGATTTGACCTACTTTAACAACTTTAAAGATGGGTATGACCTCATTCCTTGTGTTTGACTATCTAGTCCTTGAAATAGGTACACTACAATCAAGACTTAGTCCATAAATAGAAATTATTTTGCACCATTTGGTGCACTCAAAAGTGGACAATTTGAAAATAGAATGTCAACACTGAAAACATGATTTAAACCAAGGCATGATCTGAATAATTTCAATAAATTTATAGAGAAAAAATATAATATTCTTGTGATTCCTTGTGAGGCTTTCCTTCTATGGGTGTAAAATAACTTCATTACCATCCTTTGTTTGGTGCAACACCTAGAAGAGATCCTATTATTGCTTGCATTAGGTGTTTTTATCACAAAATGTTTTAGAATTTTTGCTAAATGTTCTGAATCAAATCAATAATATAATTCCTTTCTCATCTTAATTCTCTAAAAAGGAATATTTTGTGGCTAAAGGCACAATATAAGCTATGCTTAAACACGGTGAATCACAAAATTTTTGTAGGTAGGGGCTCTCTTGCATTTCTAGGGTTTTGCACCTAAAAGGAGAAAGGTATCCCACAAAAACTTGGGGGTTCACTCAAGACTAATGCTAATGTGATTGAAATATGCCTAAGTGGAATTCCCTAAATGTAGAAAACTAATTAAATAGATCAACTATTGAATGAAGACTAAAGAAATGTAATATGTTTGAAAACACAGTGTCAAATGCAAAAAGACCTAGAAAGATGAATAGAAATGCGAATGGAATAGAACAAGAAAGTAAACTAGAAAGCATGCACTTGGAAATGTGTTGCATACTAGAATGGAGACTAGAAATTTTTTTGATCTTGAAAATTTGGCCTATTGGGACATTTACACCATTCTGGGCAACCTAGTCCCAAATCTAGAAAACTGCACTAAGGCCCATTTCAACCAAATGTGCATCCAAATCTACAAAAAACTCTAAAAAACATGTGTAGTGGGACTAAGTCACCACTATTGGTGACTTAGTACACTTCTGAATTTCTAAAAAATCTAAAAGTGGAAACAGAAGCCCTCGATCTGCACTACAACTTCTGATAGGTGTCTACCTTCAAAACTTTGATTTATGGCTCTATAAGTGACTTTTTGTGGACATTATAACCTTGCAAAGAAAAATATGACTCCAATAAGTCTTCAAACTATTATTCAATGATTTCCAAGTCCTAAATATACCTAAATCGTGATGATAGATCTTGAATTTCTCCAACAATGAATGAAGAATCTCCACTCGAATGCCTTAGAAAACTATCTTGATGACTTAGAATGCTAAAACCCTAGATTGCTTGACTTGTGATAGAAGATAGATGATGAATGAATAATGAAGAGTTATGAATTAGGGTTTAGAGGTTTGTATTTATAGGAAATCCACCTAATTTTCTTGTTAATTTGATCCCCAAGGCCAACATGAAGGAAAAATAAACTTAAAATCCAAATTTTCCCACCCAAACCTAGAAAATAGCCCAAATGGGACTAAGTCACCAAGATAGCCGAATTAGTCCCACCTAGATGGGACTAATTCACCCAAATGGGTGACTTGGTCCCACAAGGGCTCTTTTGCTAGCTAGATTGTCGGGGAGTGAAGAATTTCAATTTTTATGTTGTTCTAGTTGGGTCCTTGATCAAATTGAGCCTCAGGATGCATAATATGGGGCCATAGGGGCCTATTCATGATGATGTAAAGGATAATTTGGGATTTGGACACAAAGTTAAATGTTAAAGTGTGATTAAATACACTTTACATCATTAAAATTAGGTTTGCATAGCCTAGAAAAGCACGACATCTAATGTGAATGTGTAAGACACATTACAATACTAGATTAGAATTAGGTTTGATTTACAAGCCTTCTAGATTAAGGTGATAATACCATTAAATACATTTTATAACATTGAATTATGGGAATAATAGGTTCATTAAGTCTAGAGAAGTGTGAAAGTCTTTTACAACACTTTGCAACACCTTTGCAAGACACTGTTAAATGCAATTTATTCAGTTTGCAAGGGTCCAAGACCTAGTATGGACATGTAAAACAACTCACAACACTAAATCAAGGCCTCATTAAGTCCAATTTATCATCAATTATTCCCATATCAAGCAAGGTATACACTTTTTGGCAACACATTAAGCCCCCACTTTAGTGAGAGGATGATCTTGCTTCAAACTCATACTAAAGTAGACATTCAAGAGGGGTCCAATCATACTAATGTGGATGAAAAGGAATGACAAAGATCAAGGCATCTGTCAAGCTCCTAGGATCTAAGATCCTAAGTCAAGCCAACATAAGCATAAAAGGACACACGCAAGGTGAATGATTTTGCAGCAAAACAAGATACATGATCATGCAATAGAAATAACTAGAAGGAAGAGAAAAATAAAAATAAGAACATGGATCAAGCTTCAACTATTTGTCCAACACGTTGTGGATCTAATATAGGTTGTTTGTCCAAAAACTCATACTCACTCTGAGGCAATGAAATTATTGGCTACCCGTTAGGTGAGAAGTCCTAAGAGGTGAGACACATATGACCATTATGTGCTCACACACATGCGAGTGGTTATGGGGAAATTAATGCCTCAGAATGGGATTCCTGCTCAACCATACCAAAGTTATACCTCCTGATAAATTTAATAAGGTGCCACATGAAAATGGTCTTCGAGCTCTATAAGGTAAGAGAAATTGCATATGCTTGACACTCATAGACATTTCCAATGCAAAATGGTACAAGGAATGTTCAAAGGGGTTTTTCTTAGTATGTGCAAGGTCTCATCTTAGCGAACATTATGCCTAATGTTTCCAAGAGAAGAAAAGTGCAAAAGATCTTATCTTGTTTCCAAGAGAGGACAAGTGCAAGGTCTCATCTTGGGCAACATTGTACCTAATGTTTCCAAGAGAGGAAATTGCAAGAAAAAGAAAATCACACAATGAAATATGAGTGTCGATGTATGCCCCAACTTTAAAGTGGTTTCTAACACCATTGTTGTGAGCACTTTATTTAAAGTAGAAGAAGAAGACATGAGAGCTTACTCAGAAAGCCCTATGCCAAGTCATATGTTTCATATAAGCTACGTCACGAATAAGGTAGTATGTCACATGCAAGCCAACTTAAGGCATGTCGTTCACATCCCAGGCTTGCTCATATATGTTCATGAAAGGTTAACGACTAGCCAAAATAAGCAACAACAAGTGATATACGAGGACAAGGCTACCTAACCCCTTTCCCCCACTTAATACAGGACAAGGATGAGTTGAAATGATTGATAGGATGCATGGTAGAGTAAAAATCTGTATCAATTAGAGGAATTAAGTGCCCCAACATAAGGAAGAGCACAAAAATCCTTAAGATGTTGGATTTTACTACTCAAAGCCTTACATGTATTAGTAGCATGACCATGAAATCTATGATATGCACAGAATGAATTGTCATAATAAAATTTCTTTTGAGTTCTTGGAGGAAGGGACATCAAGTGATCTCAAGGAGAAGGCTTGACAAGATACCCTCTTGATCAATGGTAGAAGGTGCTCCTATAGTTTGCAAAAAAGATACCCCTTGCTTAGATGTACAAGATGCCATACATATGCAAGACTCTTTAGGTTGCAAGATTTTGTTCTCTCCTTTGCAGGAGGGTGTAAAATCTAATGAACTTAGATCATTAGTGTTTTTCAAGATGACATATGCATTAAGAAAGGATGTCTTTGTTTGTTTTGTTGCAAGAAAAGGAGAACATCCAAGACCACTAGTGTCTATCAGTTTAGGATGCACTACTATTAAGGTCATCGTAGGAGGATGTTTTGTGATGGTGTTGATGTTGAGTGAAGGATTGCATATTTAGATCAAAGGACAATAACCAAGAGCATGAGTGGTTTCTTGCATGTTAGGACTGATGGGGACATAGATACCTTGTTCTTTGGCACCGCATCCTTTTCCACTATATATCCAAGTTGTTTCATAAGCTCATAACCTTTTCCATAAAGCTTTTTCATTGCTTTTGAATCGGGTGGTTGTTTGTTGTTAAGGTCATCAAAGTTTGTTGTGTAATTTTTTGTCTTGTGTTCTAAAGTGGTGAGGTGGATGCTTTGGAAGGGTAAGCTGAGTTTTGAGTTGACATTACTACTTTTTCATGTCCCTTATCAGAGTCTTTGTGTATGATCTTATATTCTCCCATGAATGTTGGTGTGAAATCAAAGGAACCCCAATCATCGTCTAATAGCTTTGTGACTTGTTCAATTTGTTTTTCACTATCATTTTGTTGTACAAGTTCCACTTGTGTAGTGGATGTTGATGTGTTTAAGGAATTTTCTTTGTTTTTCTCATGCTATAAGACACTATAAGACTTAGGATCAATGTCAAGTGTGTACACTTTATTTTCGTAGATGTATTTCATTTTACAATGAAGAGTAGAAGGCACCCCATTCATTGCATGAATTCATGGTTGGCCTAAAATAAGATTACATGAAATTTCATGAGGCATAACATGAATTTGTGTGTCCAATGTGGCCTTACCAACTTAATAGGTAAAGTAATCACTCCAAGTGTGTTGTATCTATAGTACACACACCCCATTCAGAACGAGGACCCTCTCTTGTCGCTTTGTCAGGTGACTTTATCCTTCACCTCATTTTGTGTGCCCCCTATTTTGAATCCTAAGTGGCCAAGGAGTCCTAAAAGTACCATCTCAAGTTGACCAAGTTTCACCACCTTCAAAATTTTTAGTTCTTTGGCCTTCACAGAGTTCCTTTGGCAGTTTTCCTTGGAACTTCAAAATTGTCGTCCTTTGCCCATGGCAGGTCTGACATTGTGGGCCTCCCTTTGTGGACATTTAATGCCTTAAAATATATTAATATCAATATTGACAAGTCATTTTCACTGACATTCTTTGTAAAATTTGTCAGAGCCCTCCAGCTTCCACCACCTCCGCGCCTGCGTGGTCTCTTCAATGTTCATGCTTTACAATCTTTAGCTTCTTCGTGAGTTCTTGTGGGCCTGCTAGGTATGACTTTCACCACCACCATTTTCATGATTTTTCTTTGAAATTTGTAAATTTATTAAAATATTAAACAAAGAAACCTTCAAAACTAGTTAGACAACCTCACGGTGCACAAAACCCATAAATTAGAATTTGAAAATCCTTTGAAATTCATCTGTGAGGTGCGTGTAGAACTTTCCTTCCCCATTGCCATTCTTGAACTAGGCAAATTGAACCCTTGTAGTCGACAGGACCTTCCTCGTCATTTCCTTAACCCTCCAATGGTAAACTTTAAGCAACGTCCATCACCTCCGTCAAACCTGCTCATGTGGGTGGAAACTCCCTCTTTGCCATGATTTAACAAAATTGCTAAGTTAGAAAGAGAGTCCCTCGGACCTCACGGGTCCATGAGTGCAAGTCTCTACATGAGGATGGCCCAATCTATCTCATCATTTTCAATAGCTACCTCACTATGGCCTTTCAGCTTGCAGACTCTATGGGGTCTCTATCCATCACTCAAGTGCATCGATGAATTCCTTTAATGGGTCATTCAGATTGGGTTTCCCTCATTATTTCACTGCCATCCCATAGGCATTACCAAATGGCAATACCCTTAGTTCCTTTCACTTGGTAGACCCCGTGCTACTTGTTTTCATCCTAACCTTTGAGAAAAATGACTAACTATAAACCCTTTGCAAGTTGCTCATTGTGGACTTCCGTTTGCGATCCTCTGCCACATGTTCACCATCTCAAATAGCCTTGGCTTCCTGTATTTCTACCTTGTAGACTCCGCATCAACCACATCTGTTTGAGCTCCAAAAAATGAAACCACCAAAGACTATTGCTTACATACCCTCCATTACAGGTCGCCACCACTCTTTGTTCACCATTTAAAAATGGTTAGTGACCTCTGCCCTTCCACCTTACAGGGCCCAGTGCCAACTTTGCCCCAAGTATTTATCAAAATCCTCAAGTAGGAGTTTCATGTGGGCAGTCCAATGCAGGTGGTCACCTCCGGGCTACTGTCCAATTTTTTGTCATCTCTAAACTGCCGAGCCAAGCCTATCGCCCACCATGCGAAGCCTAACCTATTTTCCACCGTCCAGTCAAACTTGAATAAGAAACTCATGCCAATGCCTTATGCAAGTTTGGTGATGTGGACCACCACCTACAGGTCATTGTCCCATTTCCGCCACTTTGAACGACCGTCATCCAATGTCTTCCCACAGTTCCCCACCCACATCTAGTTGAATAAATTGAACTTCAAGGCTGAACCGATGTTGCTTTCCCTAGTTGTGGGTCTCGCATTGTAGGATGCCATCTATGGGATTCTGTCTTTCCAGTGCCATTTCAGATGGCGAAGTCACTAATGGCTTAGTCAACCCCTACACCTGCAACATCCAGACCCGCATCACAAAATGATTGAGTTAACATTTCAGAGACCTCACAAATGATCCAACCCATGTGTCAAAATGACTCAACCTCTCGATGGGCCCCAGTACAAGGTGGAATTCTTAATGTGGTTTCTCGCGTGTGGGCCATCATGCCATCTTTCCCATCTATCTACAACTTCCCTCAAAACAGTTGCCAGCCCAGGTAAGTCTGCATTGTTGGGCCCACATTGCCATATCTTCGTCGAACAAAAGGAAAATGATGATCTGAAAGGAACGTTATGATCTTTAAATGATAAATTACTCGATCTAACATTGATTTTGTAGGATTTTGGTAATGATCCCCTTGTTTTGCACATGAATATGCTTATTACTCCTTTTCTTGTAGGATTTATGGAATCAGCTATAGGACCTTTGAGAGCGTCCTTAAAGAAGGAAAAGGGGAAGAAGTTTTCCAAGGCAATAAGAGGGAAGGAGGACAAAGACCAAATGAAAAACAAATTTTAGGGAGTGGAGGTCACCTCCAAGGTTACCATAGAATGGGATACAATTATAGATACCAACCTGGAATAAATTGATTTGGATGAATTCAAATAGAGAGTCATTGCCAACCCCACTACAAAAGATGCAAAGAGAATTAGAAAAAGTGGGTTGGTCAAGGAAGTTGGTTTTCCACTTGCCCTTGTGGATCCTAAGTTTGTGATGGCCTGCAAGAAGGCCTATCAAGAGAAAACTAGAAAAATTGTCTACTACGATCAATGGTAGAGCCCTGGCTGACTTGTTTGCCAAGTTTATAGGGAAAAATTTCCACATCCCCACCTTTGATCCAATGGAGGAGACAACCAAAGAATATGTCTAGAGCACATGGAAATTTGACCCTCTTAAATCTAAAAAGCTAATTAATCAATACTGGTTGAAAGAGAAGAGGGGCAACGCAAAAAAGGTACCCCAAGAACTATTCAAGAATGATTTGCATGAGGATTACCATTATTTGGTAACCTTACTAAGCAGAGTCATGGGCATCCCAACTGTGGCATACTTCTAGGACTGGATGTTTTATTTTATAGAAGAGATTATTAGGGGGAAGATCAAATTCAACTGGGCAGGAATGATCAGTAACTGCTTGCATGAGCAATTTGTAGTAGTTAAAAGGACCTTTCAATTTTACATGACTTCTTACCTAGTCTATCTACTAGTTGACCCCATTCCATATAGAGGTCTATTTGTGGCACAAAGCCCAACTCCCGGGAGAGAGATGAAAGTCTTTGACAGGCATCCACAACTCCAATATCAAAAATTCAAAAAAGATTACTACAGGGTAAATGATACCTTTATAGGGCACATCATCAAACTACTTGGAGAGGACTTTGAAAGGAGAGTCACACATAGTTCCCATCCATTCATCTACCAATTCAAATTCTTATTTATCCAATTTCCCATATTCACTAACATAGAGACCGAGGGCTTCTCTAAGAGGCCATATAAGCTACCCAGATATCCAAATGGCAGGTTGGTCTTGTTAGAAATCTCCAAGCAGTTTCAACATGAACACATGCTTCTGAGTGACAAGCATAGGTTAGGCATCCCCTATCCTCTCAATTTTAGCCAGGGTATGTATGCAATCCCTACATCCCAGTGTGCGAAGTATTCTGAAAAGGATATCATTGAATATAACTTGGAGCTCTACACTCCTTGACCAAGAATGTATCCATATGGAAAGTTGAAGAAGATGGTGAGGAAAGAGTATGACCATTTGCACAATGTTGAATATTTTTGGGCTAATTGCAAGGATGATAAGGAGGTGCACATGAGGCACTATATGTGCATGACAGCGTACTTTGCAAAAATGTTCAAATTGTTCCCAGTGCTAGATCAAACTGTGGAGGATGAAAACACAATCATAGATCCAAGATTTGATGTCATTGCCAACTTTCCATTTCCCCTAATCGACTAGGATGAGGAAGAGGTCAATGACCTTGATATTTAAAAAAAAACAATAGAGCATAGGACAAAGATGTGGATTGATGTGCAAATTTCTCAACTAAAGCTCTAAGGAGAAACTCTGACCTATGGTGAGATCAAAGATGAGCTCAAAAGAAAAATCGATAGTGGGATTGTTGTTACCCCATCTAGAGAGACTCCAAAATCTCCTCCCACTACAAGGTCAAATAAAAGGAAAGAGGTAGAAGAACACCAGCCAAAAGGAAGGATTTTGAGGGTGAGCCCTCAAAGAAAGAAAAGAAATCAGACGGATTTACTGAGATGCCCACAATCCAAGAGGATCCACTCTATGAAGGAGAGGAATAAGAGGCTAAGCAACCAAAGTATCCACCTGTTGCCTCTGCTCTTGTTGCGACCACCACTACCACTGCTATTTCCCTTACTCCTCCGCCAACATCTCAAGCACTACTCACTTCCTCCCCACCTGTAGTGGAAATCTCAGTTCACCTAGCCTCCACCTCACCTACTACACCTATTATGGTGAGGGATTACTCTTTTTCCACCACTTCTGCACTCTCATCCTCCTCCATGTCTCCATCAACAACTATTCCCCTAGCCTCTGCCACAAAAATGCCCACTCTTACTCTTCTAGAAGCTTTTTCTTGTCACATGCAAAATATACCTATGTAGCCTTCTGGAGTGTTGATGAACCCTGCAGTGCAAGCTGCCTTAGCTCAAGCTATGGTCGGTCTCCCTATTCCCTCTCTCACTGAACCACCCAAAATGGAGATGACCATGTGGATATCCAAATCGATGGAAAGACAAGATAGGGAGGCAACTAAAGAAATGGATGAGGAATCGGATGACCACCATGAGCATCCAGAGCATCAACACTTAGTCATTGATGAGGTAGTGCATGAAGAAGAAGAAACACAATCCTCAGAAGAAGACATTGAAGACCTCAATGCCAAATATATAGTGGAGACCACACATCAAGAGCTTGAGGAAGAGTTGGCCAAGAAATTCAAAGATGTTGGGGAGGAAGTTGAAAGGTGGTCCTTTGAAGAAAAGAAGGAGACATATGAAGAAATGGAGGTATCTATAGAGCCTCCAACTAGGGAACAAGTTAAGAGCCCTGATCATAATGAGGAAATTCCTCCTATAGGGGAAGAAGAAAGGAAGGAAGAGAAAGCTCAAGAAGAATATGAGCCTAAAGAAGAGGCTAAAACAAAGAAAAACCCAAAAGTAGAACACCACATAGAGCTTGGGCAAGAAGAAGAAGAAAAGACATCAGAATGAGAAGATAGCCCCAGAGAAAACATAACCACCATTGAGTCCTAGGAAGAAAAGGCTATATTCATCTGTGACTCAGATGAAGAAGAGGAAGAAAAAATAGAACAAGAGGTCTCTGGTCACAAAGAAAGAGAGATCCAACATATCCAAAAAGAGGAAGGTGATCATGAATCACTAAAAGAAGGATCTTAGATGCTCGAATGGTTCAAGAAGCAATTACAGAAGTCCCCCATCCTCATGGATCCCAAAGAGAGGATGGAAGCCATCTTAGCCTAAGCTTAGATAATAATGAAGAAGGAGAAGAAGCCAAGGGTTAGATCCCATATCACGATGGATGCATCAGGATCAAGCACCGTACAAATAGCTACTCCAATGATGGATAAAGGAGAAGGAGTCAACTACAATATCTCCACCATTGACTTGGGGACAACCACCAGGGAGAAGAAAATTGATCATCTCTAGGGATCCATTGCCACTATTGTGCATCAAATGAATAAGGAAAAATCTTCTAAGGAGGAGTTAAAGGAACAGGTGGTAGAACTTATAGCCTATATTCAACAATGGTCTTCCACCGAGGAACTGCCCACAACATTGTCGACCACTCCTCTACTACTCTCCAAGGATCACATAAGCAAGCTTGAAAGGAGGAAAAATTAGACTAAGGCCACCAAAGACTAGTTCCAACGGGTATTGTACAATGGAGATATGGGCATCGATCATGTTGTCCAGATAGTGAACAAGTTTTGGGAGGTGCAAAAGCAACTCAAAGGCATGAGGAAATTTTGTACTGACTTCCTAGAACTATATAGAATCACATACCATAAACTTGAGGCTATCCTCAAGATGCCCAAAAGAACATGTGAAAAGGAGTTGGCACTGGTGAAGGATGACCATTGGCTCATTGAAACATGGAAATTAGGCCTAAATCATAGGAGAGAGATTTTGTAATGAGTGTTCCATGAAGTGGAGCTAGGCCTAGATTGGGTCAAAGAACATTGGGAACCCTACGAAGAATATTTAAAGTTGATGACAGATTATGACATGTCTGTCGTCGAGATGGATCCCCAGAAAATAAGGCCATATTTTCATAAGAAGATGGAGAATAGGGCCACTGATACACTCAGGCCAGACTTTATGGATTTTGCTGCTCGAGCCTTTGCTCAATTAGAGCAAGTAACCAAGAATATGCCAAAATGTGACAAGGATTGGGACTTGATTACTAACAGATCTAGAAAATTAAACTTCCAAGTGCTCCAGTCTGACATAATGGAGTGGAGTAAACTTCAGGTGTTGATCGACAAGTTCGTAGGGTATGAAACTATGAAGAAAAATAAAGGGAATCCAATCATAAATGATGAATTTATCATAGTATAGCTACAACAAAAGGGAAATCAGCTAGAGGACAAAGTGTTATAGTATCAAGCACTAAAAGACAAAATAGGCTAAAAGACAAGAAATGTATTTTATATTGTAAAATATTAAGGGGTAGGTGAAACCCTAATTTGTAGTGAACTTTGGCCACACAATGAGATTAGATCTTGGCCATTCATTTTTCTTTTTGAAAACTATAAATAGGGGGTCTCCTCTCATTTTCAAGAGAGAGTTGAGTTTTTGTAAAGACATGTTGCTAAAATTCTAATAGAAATTCATTGATTTTGATGGATTCTTGAGTTTCATCCATGTTTCATGATTCTTCTCCTCATAATTAGTAGATTTGAGTAGATTAATTTTTTGTTCCGTGTGTTTACCATGCTTTGGTAGATTAATTGGTGTTGTTCATTGATGTTGAATAATTTTGTTGTGTTGATGCCCTTCCTTGTTCATGCTTCTTGTTGTTTGTTGATGATAAATATCAATGTAAAGCTAGTTTGAACATGAATTGAATGTTGCACTTAAATTATATCTTTTATTCATGCTTTATGGTGAGTGAATTGTTGAAAATATGTAGACCTTAGAATATTGCACTAGTTTCATGGGACTGTGAGTTGATTTGGTTAAGTGGAACTTAGTTTTAGGAAGACTGTCAACTGTAGCATCCTCCATTATCACTGTTCATTGGAAATTTCAGGTCCAGGAACCTCCTCCTTTCCCTACCCTTTTGACTTTTCTTTTAAATAGTAATTGAGGAAAAGTTCAAGCATCATTGTAAAGCCAAATCTGATGACAAAAGTGGAGTTTCAGACCATTGTCCTGAACTTGCAACAATAGAACAACATTTCAGAATTTTATAAACTCCATCTAAAGAACCAATTCCCTTCCAACTTAACATACATAAGGCTATGTTGTGATTACCAGAAAATCACATGAACCAACTGAGACATTCCAAGCAAGTCATGACCTAACATTCAAGACCTTGGGATAGTTTTCTACAATCTACTTGTAGGAAATTGTCTTTCAAGAGAGGTGATGCACTTGTACATTACCTGTGTTGATAAGTGCTAAAACACCCATCAACAAAGTAGTTTCTTTTTTACATTGTAAAATCCCATAAGGGATAAAGAATTAGGTTGAATGTGTGATTTATCAACAAAAATCCTATCCAAAAGTTTTATGCTACACACATTAAGGTCTGAGCCATTATCAACAAGTGTTCACTTGATCTCTATCCTATTGTATTGAGATATGATCACAAAAGAATCATTTTTTTATTTTTACTTTCAAAAGGGGGAGTTCACTTTGGTGGAAAACAATGCCAAAATTTATTCCATGAATCATGGCTTGTATGTCATTTAGTTGCATATTAGAAGGGACAAGAACTTTTTGCAATGCTACTTGAATCATGTTGTAATAGTGAGGGGAGGCTTGAATAAGGTCCCATAATGATATCTTAGTAGGAGTATTCTTAAGTCGTTCAACAAGATCACACTCCCTAATGTGTGAATTTAATCAAGTATCATGAAGCAGTATGGGATTGGGTAAAGGTAATGGTGTTGGGGTGGGTTGTGGCGGTTGTGGATTGTATCTAGTGGGATATGTATGGGCAACTATATTATGAATCAGTTGTTGCGAAACATTATTTGTAGGTGGGTAAAGGATAAGTTTGGGTTTGTGTTGATTTTGTTACTTGTGTGAAGTTGGGTAAAGGATGAGTTGAGGTTGAATAACATTAACACCCCTTGGCGAATGAGAGTCTAACATGGGCTCTTCATCTTCTTCTAAGGGCGTAATATCATTATTGTCAATGGTATCCTTGTCTTGCAACATGATATCCTCCATAGGAGGAGAGTTTTTAGGAGAACTAAAAACCACATGTTCTTGACATTTGAGGGTTGGTTCTTCTAAAATAACTTCATTTCAAATAGGGGAATGATCAATGGTTGAATTTTCTTGATCAATAAGGGTTTCCTTAGGAGAAGGGGGACAAATAAGATACTCATGACCTTCATCGATTGTGCTTTCAATCATCAAAGTATCTTCTTCACAACTAGGAGAGATACTAGGAGAAAAACAAATGTTATTGTCATAATTACCTATGGTTGTGTTGTCTTGTTTATCAATGTCTTGTTAGCTAAAAGAGGTTAGAGGAGAGAAACAACTAGGATTCTCAAAACTCTCATTAATTGATTCTTCTACCAAAATATCTTTGTCACTAATAGGAGAGATATGAGGAGAAGGACAACTATGATCATTAGGAATTTCCAAGGTTGTATTCTATTTCACTAAAACACTCTCATAGGGAGGGGATAAGAAATATTTCTTAACGTGTTGAAATATGTAAGACACTAACATTATATTGAACAAAAATGAAAATCACGTGTAACCATTTCATGCAATGTTTCAACAATGTAAACAATGTATATGCAAAGATGCAATTTAACACTTATATCCAATTTATGCAAAACTTTAAGAATGCAAACAATGTATATGCAAGAATGAAAAGCACTTTTATCAAGCTGATGAATTTTTTTATGAATAGAAACATTGTATATGCAAAAGTGAAAAGTACTTTGATCCATGTGATGCAAAGTTTCAGAAATGTAAGCATTTTTAGATCTAATGATGCGTTAGATTGAAATGATTTCAAAAATTAAATTGATGTTTTTGAGCTAAATGCATAAAAGAAATGTTCCTAAAACTTCCTAGACTTATAGTATATGATACTAGGAGGCTTAGGAAGCACAAAAATGAGGTTGATGACACTGTTACAGATAGTGAAAAAATTGGACAAGGACTAAGTCGCCCAGAATTGTGAATTAGTCCCAATCAGGGTTTTTTCAAAATTTTCAAAAATTTTCAATTGATTTTGATGATTTTTAATTTGTATGACTTGAGAACTAAATGAAAATTCAATTTTCATTTAGTTTTCAATGATTTAAGATGCAAAAATGCAAACTATATGCACAACTAATGTAAAATTTTAAAACCCTAGAAAGCAAATTAACTAATGCAAAATGCAATGTAATGTTAATGCAAGCCAATTCTAGGATGATGATGGACTCCAAAATTAGAAAATAAAGTGTTCTAAAGGTGGGTTCACCAAAATGAACTACAAATTTTTGTAGGTAGGGGTTCTCTTGCACTTCTAGGGTTTCACACCTAAAAGGCGAAAGTTATCCCACAAAAACTTGGGGGTTCACTCAAGACTAATGCTAATGTGATTGAAATATGCTTAAGTGGATTGCCCTAAATCTAGAAAACTAATGAAATGGATCAACTATTGAATGAAGACTAAAGAAATGCAATATGTTTGAAAGGATAATGTCAAATGTAAGAAGACCTATAAAGATGAATAGAAATGTGAATGGAAACAGAACAAGAAAGTAACACAAAAAACATGCACCTAGAAATGTGATGCAGACTAGAATGGAGTCTGGAAATGCTATTGATCTTGAAAATTTAGCTTTCTCGGACACTTACGCCATTCTAGGTGACCTATTCCTAGATCTGGAAAATTTCCCTAGGGCTCGTTTCACCCAAATGGGTATCCAAATCTACAAAAAACTCTGAAAAACATGTGCAGTGGGACTAAGTCGCCACTATTGGTGACTTAGTCCACTTCTGAATTTCTAAAAATTTGAAAGTGGAAATGAAAGCCCTTAGTTTGCACTTTAGTTCCTGATAGGTGTTCGCCTTCGAAACTCCAATTTCTAGCTCTATAAGTGATTTTTTGTGGATATTTTAACCTTGCAAAGAGGAAGATGACTCCAATAAGTCTTCAGACTACTCTTCAATGATTTCCAAGTCCTCAATATACCTAAATCATGATGATAGATCTTGAATTTCTACAACAATGAATGAAGAATCTACCCACAAATGCCTTAGAAAGCTATCTTGATGACTTAGAATGCTAAAACCCTAGCTTGCTTGACTTGTGATAGAAGATAGATGATGAATGAATAATGATGAGTTATGAATTAGGGTTTCGAGGCTTGTATTTATAGGAAATCCACCTAATTTTCTCATGAATTTGATCCCCAAGGCCGACATAAAGGAAAAATAAACTTAAATCTAAACTTTCCCACCACACCTCAAAATAGCCCAAATGGGACTAAGTCACTAAGCTGGGTGACTTAGTCCCACCTAATGGGACTAATTAACCAGATGGGTGACTTGGTTCCTAGGGGCTCTTTTGCCAACTGGATTGTTGGGGCAATTTCAATTTTTATGTTGTTCTAATTAGGTCCTTGATCAAATTAAGCCTCAGGATGCACAATATGGGGCCATAGGGGCCTATTAATGATGATGTAAAGGATAATTAGGGATTGGGACACAAAGTTCAATGTAAAATGTGATTAAATACACTTTACATCATTAAAATGATGTCCACATAGCCTAGAAAGGCACAACATCCAATGTGAATGTGTAATACACATTACAATACTAGATTCAAATTAGGTTTGATTTACAAGCCTTCTAGATTAAATGCAATTTATTCTATAATTTGCAAGGGTCGAAGACCTAGTATGGATCTATAAAACACCTCACAACACTAAATCAAGGCCTCGTTAAGTCCAATTTATCATCAATTATTCCCATATCAAGCAAGGTATACACTTTTTGGCAACACATAGTAAAAGATAAAACAATAAACAAAGTTGGAAAAAATTTCATCCTTAAGAAATATGCCAAGTTTAGTTGTAGTTGTGTTGAAAGCTAAAAAGGTTTCAAATGTGTATTATATGGCTTTGCAGATCCAATGTAGATGCACCATTAATTTTTTCACAACTTTCATTTGACCATCAATCCACAGATGGATAATCATTGACATGGTCAGGGTGTATCCATCATAGATTTAAAAAGATCTATTTTTTGCATATCCTGTAATCATTGCATTCCCTGAGATAACCCCTCTTTGAGGCATTTTGTCAAATAGTTCATGTGCCTTTTCTATGCTTCCACATTTTACATACATGTCTACCAAAGAATTTCCCACTATAATATCTAAAAAAATTCTCCTTTCATGATGCTTTGATGGATTTACATACCCTATTCAAAGCTCCTATTTTGGCACTGGAGGAGGAAACTGGTGAAGGTTGTGGAATTTGGCTTTACACCTACCAATTGCATATGCTTGAAAGTTTATAATTTTATTAGGACAATATATTCTATTAGTCCTCTACCCACTTTGAACTAAAGGGATAAATAGTATAGGTCATCTTATCAAGCAGTGGATGAAAGCTGGGCCGTCATGATTTAGTTTCAAGTGCTAAGGTTACTGCCCCTCCAAACTAGAGTAGTAGGAGTTTTGAAAGATTTTTTGGTACGCACTCCTAAAATATGTCTCTGAATTGCACCCATGAGTATTATGATTATGAGTTATGCCTCTAAATATATAGAATCCTTCTCAACAAATCCATTTTATACATATCCTGCAATCATTGCGGTCCATGAGATGGCATCTTTTTTAGGTATTTTGTTAAATAGTTCACATGCCTTGTTAATGCTTCCACTTTTTGCATGCATGTCTCCTAGGGAAATTATGACTATAATTTGATGGATGTTGATACTGTTCGAAAGCTCAAAAATTTTGGCATGGACAAGGAGGATGCTAGCAAACATTCTAGAATTTGTCTTTAAACCTGAAAATTGTATTTATACATGAAATTTCTAAATCCTTTTCAGCAAATCCATTTTGTGGATATCCAAAACCACATCTCTCTTAGGAACCTTGTTAAACACTTCACATTCCTAGTCTATGCTTCCACATTTTGCACACATGTCTACCTGTGCAGTTGCAACTACAACATCTAAAAAAATTCCTCTATCCTTTATACTTTGATGGATGTCCATACATTGTTCCACAACCCCTATTTTTGCATAGGTAGGGAGAATTGTAGCAAAGGTTGTGGAGTCTAGATTTATACATTCCAATTTCATTTGCTTGAAAGTTTCTAAAGCTTTGGCTAGTAGAAAATTGGTGGGAACCATGTGGATGAGAAGTTTGGTCCTTGCATAGTGGCCAAGCCACATGTAGTAACAACAGGGATGGAGATGACAAGAGCGAAGGGGAAAGAAACAAAAAAAGTCAACAAAGATTCAACAGTCAGGATGAAAAAAATTATCTTGCATCCTCCCTAGATCAACCTACATCATAGATGCCTTAACTCAGCTCGGGACACTTCAAATAGGATACACCTCTGACATAAATAGGGAGTTGATATATATGCTTTATTAAGGAATCTAATTAAGCTAAGATAGGCCCTTAAGTGGCGAAAAATTCAGAAAAAACAGAGTTAGGCAACTTGACGTAAAAATTTGAATAAGTTATCTATATTATTTCAAAAATATGTAAGAATAGAATTTGTAGCAAATTGAATGTAGTTTTTAAACTACTAGTTTTATTTTTTTTTCGCGTCCAACGCCGTCCTGTTCCGCCCCAAACTGTCCTGCCCAAACCCACCAATAAATATTATTTTATAAGATTTTAGATATAATAGTAACCTACGTCCCATCACATATGAGCAATTTCCGGGCGGCGGTAAGGTGGGTAGATCATGATACCAAAATTGGTTTATATGATGGTGGCTGTTGTTGATGACTTTTATAATACAAAATTGATGAAACGAAAGGTTTTTAAAAAGAGATTCTCAATTTTGACTAATATAAATTATATGTTTTACTTTGAATTCTAATAAATAATTATTATTCATTTCTATTTGAATTACCGACTAAAGTTCTCATCGATAGTCGCATTGAAACCATCTATAACTTTTTAAACAAGATCGGTATTTTTGAATCTTGAAACATGCATCACATCTTATGCGTTTTCACATATTATAGGGATAATAAAAAATGAATTTCAATGAATTGACCAAGTTAAGGTGGTCAAACATACCTAGTTTTTATATTTTTTAATCTAATAAAAAAAATCATACTCAATTATTTACTTACAAAAAATATGCATCACATCTGGGACATGCAGAGTCTATTTATATCTAAAATATATAAAATATCATTTTATTAGAAAGTTAGATGGTCGATAGGACATCTCCATTTCTATATTTTTTCCTCGAATTTAGTACTACTACATTGAAATTTCCTCTAAATTTTCACCAAATAGATTTTTATTTTTTAAATAACCTGTATTTAGAAACTGTATATCCACCTCCTTGCTACAAATTATAATTTTACATATTTTGAAATAATATAGATAACTTCTCTATTTAAATTTTTATGTCGTTTCCTCTAACTCCGGGATTTTTTCTAAATTTTTGCCACTTATGGCCCATTTTTTCCATGATGATCCTGCACATACCCATAAATAATTAATTATGATTTTTTTGTTACAAATTTTTAAAAATATAAAAACTCGTATGTATGACCACCTTAACTTGGTCAAAACTTCATGAAATTCATTTTTTTTTAATCCTATAGTATGCGAAGCATAGAATGTGACACTTATTTCGGATTCAAAAAATGTGATGTCATTTGAAAGCTATATATGTTTTTCAATCAACCTATGAATCAAGACTTTAGTCGTAATTCAAATAGAAAATGAATAATAATTATTTATTAAATTCAAAGTAAAGCATAATTTATATTGGTGGAAAGTTGAGAATCTCCTTTAAAAACCCTTTTCGTTTCATCAATTTTGGGTAAAAACAAAGTTGTCAACCACATACCCTACACATACCCATGATCATATCACCACTTTTTGGCCCATCATGATCCTGCACATACCCAAGATTGCTAATCAAGAGCTTGCAACATATGAAATCTAAGATTTAGTGCATGTGACAAGACCACACATATTATTCTATCCTTAGAGACTTTTTTTTCTATGTTTTCATCAACTAATGAATTTCACTTTCAATGTCTATATATTTTGATTCTTTATTTTTATTTAACATTACTTGGATACTCTGGGCATAGCTAGGAATAATGTCGTGGACCACTTCAAAATGTCAAAATGGGTCTTTCATGAAATTAATGACCTGAAAATCAAAAAATGGGCCCTCTAGAGTAAATTGGAAGAAGTGGAAGCTAAGGTTTATGTGTTACGCAAGAAGGATTAAGAGCGTAATGAGAACACTACTAATAAGGAGATCAAGGACAATGAGGGTAAGGACAAAAGGGTAGAAATTGACTTTGAAAAAATAAAAAATGTTGTGAAGATAATTACTAAACAGAATAATGCTATCATTATCAATGCAATGACTGAAAAACTGGATAAAGCTCAACAGGGATCCTTGATTGTTGGTTTGGAAGAGGTTAAAGATAAAAACCAGGAAGAGGACATAGGGATTTCAAAGAGAACCAGGGCTAATATGAAAAGGAAGGCACCCCCCATGCCATAGATGATTCAAACCTTCAAGAAGGGAGTCCAGGATATGCAGGATCTGGAGGTCGAGACCGAAAAAGTTCTGAAGACTCTGGATTAGTTGCTGCTAGTTTTTTGGTCTGCGCCTTGGCTGGCTCTTTGGTGGTCCATTCTGGCTTTTTTTGGTTGGCTACTATTTTTTTAGGGTTTTTCTTTTTTGCAACCTGTTTAATTCGATGGAATTTTTGTCCTTTCCTTTTTTATGTTGTAAACTTTGTGGTTTCGGGTCCCTGTAAAACCTGTTTTTTCCTTTATCAAAAATATTACTTGGATACTCAATATATCTCAACCCCGATCCTTGATTTCCTACCTACATTCCTTCATTTTCTTGGGATTTTAAAGTTCTCCATCACATCTAATTGTTCCATCATTTCCTACTCTTTCCCTTATGTTTGTTTTATTTTAATTCCTTCTCCTATTGGTATGCCCTTTCTCAAACCCTAAATCCTTGAAAATAATACTTTGATACCCTTTGGACTATATCTTTTCATCTTCCCTTACCTATGTACCTTTTCCATGGTACCCCTAAATTCTAACCTCTAACATTCCTACTCCTTGAGTTATTCATCCCACCTGCATCCCTACTTGGCCTAGGATATCACTAATCACCAATTTAGAGCGACAAAAATTCCAATAGGGATTTCCCACTAAAGGAACCACTATTTTTATTTGCATGGATTCACATGTACCTCTAGTGCAAGAAGAGGAAGATGGTGATGTTTTATTAACTATGGTGGTTGCATCATTAGTGTCCCTTGATGCATGTAGATCTCAGTTGTTATAATTTTAGGTGTGATCTTATATCACTCATTGGTTTTAAAAAAATCAAAATATGGGCATGTTCTTTTAGGAATCATTAACTATTCTACACATAGAAACCCTAACCTAATATCTACTTTGAGAACTCATTTTAAAGACATTGAATTTGAGGATAAAAGAATTAAATTTATATAAAGTTAGAGGAAAAAAACCCTTTGATTTCAAATGGTATAGGATGAAACCCCTTTTTGTTAGAGTACAATCTAACCAAAAGGTGGAAATTTAGCTTTCATGGTTGCATATTATAGTTTTTCCTAGTTTGTATAATTAGCCGATAGGCTATTCTATGTGGGGGAGCCCCACTGGCATTTCCCCCAGTCTAACACTGGCAGGAACCCCATGAATTCTGGTTTGCTTTTATTTTTCCTACATTAACGAAGGCGTGAGAGCAATGATGCCTCCAGGCACGGTAAAATATTAAATTATATGTGGAGGAACCCCACTGGCATTTCCCCCAGTCTGACGCCAGGAGGGACCCCACGAATTCTGGTTTGCTTTTATTTTTCCTACATTAATGAAGGCGCGAGGGAAATGATTCCTCCAGGCACGGTAAAATATGGAAAAAAGTAATGAAAAAGGCTTTAGAGAAAAGTCAGGGGTGGGACCAAATGTCAGCTCCGAGATATATATACTTTTCATATGTTAGAGTCGTGGGTGTGGTCACTTCTTTCCCTTGTTCCAGCTCTGGGATCACTACCATACAAGCTTTGCTTCTTGCTATGTTCATGGCTTCCATTACCAGGGGTAGAAGCTGGTAGTCCACAAACACGAACTTTGGCTTGCAGTGGCGGAACTGGGTCGCCATTGTTTGAGCATCCAAATGGATGTTTACTGAGTTGCAGACTGCCCCAACCATGGCAACTACAAAATGCATTTTGTACATGGAAGGGACGTTGGGCACCACTACAGATACCTGCGCACCCAAATGAAATTTTATTAGTAGAACAGCCATGGAAATCACAGAAAGATTAAGGAGGTCGATTGTTACTGTGTTCAATACTCGGATGTTGATGAAAAGAATTTGGGAAAACAGGGGAAGAAAGAGAAAAGAAAAACCTGTTATTCCTCTGCAATCTTCTAAAAATTAGTTTTTTTTCATGCTTAATGATTTTCAATTATTTCTGCAACTATCAATCCCTCGTTCTTACCACATCCCCATGAGAGATATTGCAAAAAGCGAGAGCAGAGGCAAGTCTACAACATCTCTGGAATGTCTGAGACTAGGTGAAGTGAGTGTTGTCGTAGATAACAAAAGTGCAGTCCCCAAAGACTGTG
>VDFB02295626.1:0-61740 GCA_007258455.2 Sequoia sempervirens
CCCCTCACCAACCATTTAAAGTACAAATCCATTTTGTTCAACAGGTGAGCTGTATCCATATTCCATCATACCAAGTTCATCAACATCCTCAAAAACATTTTTATAGTTGCGTCTCCAAACTGAGTATTGGACAGACACCTGTCACGATATTTCTTCCTCGCGAAGTATTTAGCCCCTAGGTAATGCCGACACGGCTCGCTCTTCTCCCGCCCAATCACTGTCCGCCGCACCGCCCATATACCACAGCCCTTGCGCCGCGTTTAATGGAAACCCTAATATTGTTTCCAGCTGTACGAGCGGTGACGCCTATCAAACGAATATTTACTTCCGGCTGCCCTAATTCCGCCATATCTGAAGGCCGGGCCTGCCTGGGCTTTCCACTCTGCAAACGAATTCATTGGCTTTCTCTTCTACAAGTGGAGATCATCCATATTTTGGAAGACGCAGAGGAAGAGCGGAGTATTGCAGAGGAGGAGATTGTGTGAAGAGTCAGAGTTCATGTTTGTAGAAAAGGTCGTCCACTGATCCACTTCTTTGTTTTAAGTTTATTTAGTACTGAATACATGAGTGACTGTAATTTTTTTAAGGTTTGATTTTTAGTTTTCTGTTTGTAATATGAATAAATTGGCTTTTGTAAGGGTTACTTTTGGTTTTTGTTAGGGTTTTAGTTTTTCATATGAATTGTTTTGGGGTGTGTGCTTCTGAATTCCAGGTGGGTGATATGGTTCGAGTTGGATAAAGATTAGAGGTTCCTCCTTGAAGTCGGTTATAGCAGGTTAGAAGATCCAAACTTGCTGGATACAGAATGGGTTTTTGTTCTTAATAACAGTATATATGATAGAAGCTGTGATCTGATTTCTGTTAGATACATATATTTACCAGAATGGATTAACGATGCATATCTCTTAGCTCCTCTCTGCCCATTCACTGTTATTTTGCATTTTAGTAAACCATTCCAAAATAGGACTTAAAATAAATTAATAACTTCCGAGAACCGTATAGTTGGGAATGCTTTGGACTTGACAGAATGCCTCAAAAAATTGTTGTCTGAAAATATATTAATAAACTATCCTACAAAGAGCTTGACTTTGTTGAAATTCTCAGAGCAGAAGCGATCTTTTTTGCTTAGGATTTAAACAAAGGGCTTGCTTGAACTATTCTGACAGCATTTAGCAGGGACTTCAGCTGCACCTTAGCCCTCCTTATGTGATTGTATTCATGGTATGAATTGTTACTTGCTTATTTGTTATGATTAATGTCAATAATTTATATCTCTGTTATATAATAGTTTATTTATTGACTATAGTAAGAGATTTGTCTTATCAAAATTATACTTTGAACAAGCCCATCTAATGTGCCATTACTAAGGCATGGCTCCCCTCCCCCTCTCCTCATTATCGCATTTTCAGGACGGGGGAACAAAGAGTATAGACATCCATAGAACCATATAGATAGAGGAAAATCATCAAAATTGCATATAAATTTAGCAATAACAAGTTTAGCATACAACTCCTTGACAAGTGATCTAAAAAAGTCAAAGATAATGTCAATGGACAACTAAGAAAATTATCCATTGAAGGATGAGGATCAACAATTGGGTATAAGTCTTGTACAGGCTACCAATAGATCTAACAAATTTCAAGAAATGAATTTGTTTAGTGGGAGGGAGAGAGTGTTATGCTTAGTAGAACATGTATTAGATTTTCTTTTGACAAAGTTGGTAACATCAATGGTAGTATATGATGAAGCTATAGCCAAGTTAATGAAATTAGAAGAGGATATTAATAAATAGGAAAATGAGCTACGTGCGATCTCTAAAGAAAAATAGAGCCCTTATATGGAAATTTGATAATGATTTCAAAAAGCCAAAAAATTGAATAAGACCTATTCTCAACAAATTCCTCCACAATGTTGTGGAAAACTACTTTGCATTGTTTAAGGGTGAGCATTTAATCTGTGAAACTAGTTTTTATCTTTTGTATAAATACAAGGAAAGTGAAAGTTTTTAATTTTTAATTCAACATCCAATTTTTGTGGAGCTCTTGATTAGTGAATTAAGTGATTTGCAATATTAGTTTTCAAGATCTTTCTAAAGAGCATTTCTCACTCTTTTGAATCCATGAGGGGTGTAGAGAAGTAGTAGAATTCAAAAGAGGACAAGGGAATTCATTTTCCTACCACAAAGTGGAGTCTATGACTTAAGGGAGCCATGTGAAGTAAGTTAACCTTTTTATTAGTTTGGGCTAAGCAAGGAGGATGTTTCAACAATTTACTAGGCACTTGGACTAACCCTAGATGCCATAAGTAAGTTCTTTTCTATGTGGTTCTTTTTCTCTTATTTACATTTATTTCTTTTATGCCTAATAGTTGCATCTAAAATAAGGGTTTTTAATGGTTGGTGGTTGATAAATCAGCATATTCCCCCTATTTTATTGTTGCTCCCTCATTTAATGCTATTTAATTAACTTTATATGAATGCATCCAAGTTTGAGAGTATGTTATTCTCGGCAATCTATTTTAATCTAATAATAATAATGGGTATGGATTATATTAATCCCAATCATTAGAGTTGGAGGGTGTGTCGAGCTTTGTAATGGGTTTAAAATCTTTTTTATTATGCGAGTATTGCTTAAAATGATGGAATTTGATGGAAGTGCCTAGATTTTCTTTTGGGTGAAGGATAGCCCAAGTTGAATATGAATTATTATCCTCCCACTTGAAAGCTTACAAATTTACATGCTTGATTTGGTAGTAGAAGAACATTATAAAATCATATAGCTTGAAAAAATAAAACATAGGGGTGCCTTAATATATGAATTAGAAATTGCATGGATATGCATTACATTGGAACTATTTTAAAGTAAGCCTAATTTAGAATTATTTAATGAGTTTGTATTTTTTATGAAAGCACTTTTGCAATGAGTTGTTAGGAGTGAGATCGTTGTGGACTTGACCCAAGAAAGGCATGTTGAAAATGGCAGAATCTTAACTTAAAAATGGATAGTATTATAATATTAGTAATTTTATAATGAAAATAATTTATTTGGAATAATTTTATTAATATCTTGTTATTCTTGGAATAAAATGAAATACTACAATTTTAATACTATATGGATGCTCATTCTAAACATTTTATGCAATTAAAATAGTCTAAAAGGTAGCAATTCATTTCTATTATATTGGGCACTCCAATACGATGTTATTATTAGGGTTTCCATTGTGGACCTCAAGCATTATCAAGGATAAGGACTAACAAAATATCTAGTCAAGGGTGCAGTAATATGGTGCTACTTTCTTTATGGTTTATCATTTTGTGTCTAAGTGAATGGGATAGCAACCCCTACCTAATAAAGGATTTTTATAAATATAAGTTATCTATTTTGCTTGTGTTGTAACCATCAACTTGATTAAATGTGATACTAAAATGTTGACAAGATGGAATAATACAATATAATTATGGTACTTAGAACAATTGAACCTTAGTTTAATATAAAATCATCATAATCTATCCTAAACTTTCTCAAAGTATATAGGCTTGCCAATCATCTAGAGTATATATCATGTATTGACTCTACTTATAGTGTGTGTATAATTGTTGTGACATGTGCTACAAAGTTTATATGATTTTATGTGGCTTTGTTGAGGAATGTTGTTTTCTACGTAGAAGGATGTCATAATATAATTTGATTATGATACTTGATATTATTTAATCATATTAGAGTATGACATTGAGCTTGCAACCATATCAAGTATTTTCCCTAATTATTGCATGGTGATGATATTATGATTGTACTACCTTATGTTTTGACATGGCCAAATTTTATTTTTATATTTTATCACATTAAATCAAATATATCAATGTTAGTAAGTGATGGCATGGATTTGAGAGATAATGAACCATTAGTGGTTAGTAAATTTAGTGGAGCTAAATGCATACAAATATTTAGCTCTATATCTTATAGTGTTAACAAGGGATGACTAATAATGATCATATAGATTGGCTTTATTAAATGCAACATCTCATACATAATAGGAAATTTGAAAGGGGATGTAGAGATCTAGTTTGACTCTCTACTTATCCTTATGGATATATGTGAATACTTGAAGCATTAAGCAATTTAGTTTTGTAAATATCTAGGGTTATAATAAAGGTCACAATATGATTGCACAATGAAGAGAAATTATTTTAGGTAGGCAATAAACCTACCCTTTATGTTAATAAGATACACTTATAAGGATTATAGCATGTCTATGTTGAGTCACACATCATAAGGGTGGAGAGGTATACATTGAGATCTTGGTGTCCTTGGAAGTTCCTTATTTTATGTTTTCTAAAGGGTGAACTTAATTGGGTTTCCCTGCCTACTATTAGGTGTTATTATTTTATGGGAGTCAATAGAATGAATATTTTTAAGGTATGAAATAGTAGTTGATAAAACTTGTGAGCTATAAGTTTATTTTGGTAATGGTTAAAAAACACTTAGTATAGAAACCTATATTTATATTCCTTGAGAGATTAAAGTGATAACTTTTGTGACTTCAATCCTACTTGGAGGAAAGTATGTAGGTGTACTTGGGGGAAGGATGGCGTTAGAACCAAGCCAATAAGGATGTAAACCCTAAATTAGCTATGTTTACATTATTTGTGACCATATTGATTCAATGAATCCATGTTCAACATGATTGTATCTAAATGGAATAGATATTTTTAAGCTTTGAAGGTAACACATTATTTGAAGATTTTAATAGAAATATGAGCTCCTATAAAGAAAATGATTCACATTTTAGACTTGGTGCTAAATATTTCCTATAATAGTTGAAGGAGACAAAAAAAAAGAGGTTTAAAATACATGGATACTTCTTTGTAAAATTTCATATGGTCAGATTGATCAAGGAATTACGCATTCCCTTTTGATCATCATTTAATATTTTGTTATACATAATCAACCTCAAAGCTATTAAGTAGATATGGTAGAAGCGAATCATATTATATTGTGTCTCGTGGATGATCTCATGGAAGTAGGTAGAACTTTAAGGTTTCTTAGGAAGTCTCAAAGAGGGAAGAAGAAGAATTTTTTTTTTGGTAATTAATTGGAATAAGTTCCAATATATTTAAGAGACAATGGGATCTCATCTAACATGAATGAAAATGTAAGTGAGAAGAGATAGGAATTTATTGAACATCTAACAAAAATATTACACAATTTTATAAAGAGGGGTGAAGTAGAAAAATGCATATAGATGATGTGAAAGAACACACAAAATAGATATTCTAAAATTTTGACCACTTTGCATAAAATACAATTCGCTCAAAAACTTTAAAACTCTATACAAATGTGAAGGAATTGGGATGTAGGAACACTTTTGCATAAGATGAAAATGTGCTCATGTACTACAAAATTCCAAAAGAAAGTGAAGGAAGTGGGGAAGTCATAAGTATATGTATAAATTAAATTTTCACAAAGTACAAATGTTCTTAGAAAGTTCATTATTCTTCTATGACATACAAACAAAGAAAAACTTCCCTTAGCTTGGGATTCTTTTATCTTTCAAATGGATTTGGTCTAACATCCAATCCAAACACAAATGTGTATTTCATCACATGAAAATAAAAGACCATCAAATTCATAACTTTAAAAACTACATATTTAATAAGATCAAATAATGTATTGAAAATATCCAAAGTGAAATACAACAATCCAAACAAGAATGAGAATTGAGACCTATGCATCTAGAAGTCAACAAAAGAAAACCAACCACTACCCACTAAAGAAATGAAATGGAAAACTTAAAAAAAAAAGAACTTGAAAGAATATACTAAACCAATCAAATCATAATTACTAAATTTAGTGCAAACCTCATACTGATATTACATTATAGTGACTTTCTCATTAATGAATATGGATACAACTTAGTAGCATAAAAGTATGGATTTTGATAATGAATTTGATAGAGTAAACTTGCATAAAGACTTGATTTTTGTAAAGAATCAAATTGACGGATGAGGATAAGGTTGAAGACCTAAATTTAACCACATTTAGTGTGAAGTCAACTCATCTAATCATGGAAAATTGTCATTTCAAGGTCTTAGGAGGATAAATTTTTTTTTTCATTAAATGTAAAAATGAGAAGAAATTTCTATTAAAATATAGAGTTAAATAGTGAAGTGATAAATGGAAATTTTATTTATTTATTAAAATGGATAATTAGCTCTCATAAAGTAAATAATAAAATATTATTTGATTAATTGATAAATAGATAGTGGAAATTAGTAATAATTAATTAGTAAATGGTAAATGTGATGTAAGAAATGATTGATTAATGAATGATTCAAGAAATTATATTTAGTGGTATGATGACACTTAATGTTTGATATTCAAGATAATAATTTTAGAGTCTAAATTGTTTCCCTCTTTGATACAATATTCAAAGTGACATTAGTACAAAGAAAATAAAAGTAATGAAGAATAAAAAAATATTAGATATGAAGAAAATGATGATGTCATAGCCAAGTAGGAAATAGAAATTTAGAAAGGTTAAATGATTCCCACTCAAGAGATTACCTATGTGAAAAATACATGGGTGAGCACTCAAAATAAGATATGTAAAGAAAATGCCATATTAAAAGTAGAAAATAAAGGAAAAGATATGCAAGAAACACGATTAAATGGAAGAAATGATGATGTGTTATGATGACTTTGAATTTAGCGACCTTTATTTGATATAGCAATGGATGTTATACACCATGGTATATAAGACCAAGGTGATAATGTATCCAATACATGGAATGAATTTCAAGACAGCAACATAGAAGAGGATGTCCAAGCACTCATAAGGTGTCTAATGCTCTTCATGTATTTGTGATGAGATGACCAACACATATAAGGAGTTTCCTACACATCACAAGGCACTTAGCATTTGTGGGTTTGGTGAAAGAACACCAACATTTGTGGGTCTGGTGACACATAAATAATAGACCGTGTCCCAATGTATACCATTCAAAGCACATCATTATATAAAATGATTATTGTGATCTTGAGTAGGCATGATATGGGTCAAAAGATAAATCGAAAGATCAAAAAGATAAACCAAAGAAATATACAAGCAATAGTCAACCAACAAACAATAGTATTAGGTCATGTCAAACCATTGAAAAGACTAAAAGATGGATGTGAATCAAGTTTGGTTTAGCGAAGAAAACATCCAATTAAGACAAGTGATGGATGAAAAGGGAAATTTCATCATGGAAAAGGATTGTGAAAACTATATGTTGTTGAGGTTGATGTAAATTTTCAAGGTTTTCCATTAAAAAGTGCATTTTTCAAGTAGGTTATTGAAGATTTGAAAGTGTGTTGATGTTTGATATTTGTGTTTGCATTTATTTGTGGATTTGTGAGAAATTCATGAATTCTTTTACCATGAAAGATATCCTAGTCACTAATTGAGCCATTTGCATAAACTAAGATTTATTCCAATGTAGGATGTAGTCACCCGCCCTTAGTGCGTAGCAAGGCATGAAATACAGTGAATGGAAACATGAACTAAATGACATGGAATATGATATGGAAATGGATGAGGACTGTGAAGTCCAATTTATTACACATGGCACATGTGAGTAGGTTTTCACCATGTTATTTGTCCAAGGAGCCACTAGAGGTTGTTTTCACCAAAGGATTATGCTTATCTTTACTATGTTTTTTTTGTATTTTTTATTGTTTCAAATTTTTGGCTATCAAACATGACACCTTTTTGCTAGATTTTCATGATTGTGTTTTCCCCAAGGTTCCATACAATTTGTTTTCATTAGAGGATCATATTTTTCATTACTATTTTTTTTTTCAATTGGGGACATTCTCTAGATGAAGCATGGAAGCGCTTGAGATGCACAATGTTGATAGGTTTTTCAAGGTCTTGAACCTTAGGGGTGGTTAGCTAATATTTTTCTTCAACCATATTTGATAATGATTTCCCTAATTTTCCTTAAGGAGAAGATCACCAATCTCAAACCTTTCAGCTCTAATCTTCTTTTTGTAGTGATAATAGATGTGATTTTGTTATGACTAAAGGTGATTGAGGGCATTGAGGTACCATTCATCTAGAATATTCAACTCTTGTAGAAAATTTCTCAAAGCTTTTGTGGCTAAGATAATACTACCAATGTTTAAAATATATAATATTATGTGCCTCTCTTATTGCAAGAGAAACCTCTTATGAATTAAGGAATATAAGTAAGGTTCCATTAAAGCTCCCTCAATATAATGCTTTTCCAAGGATGGTGAAGTGGGATAAATGATAGATTAATTTTTTCATTACATATGGGATCGGTTGAGTGGTAGGGTTTGATTATGGGAGTAATTGTGTATATCATGGTACTATGGATTGTTGGGACCAACAATATCACAATCTAACTCTGATTTAGGGTCATCATACAAGGGAACCAAAAGGTTCTGAACTAAGAACTCATGGTGTTGATTGCTTTATAGAATATTTAGAAGGGATCCAATTGTATCCATGTTCCTTTCTCCTTTTTTATTCATTATGGTTACTTGTTCTTTTGTTGACATATTTGTTACAATATAAATAATTCTTGGATTAGTACATGCACCTAAATTGGCCTCCTATGATTCTTTTACTAAGATCATTGACTAATCTTTACAATGTGAATATATCAAAAGAAGGTTGAGTTCCTCATCTATTGATTCCTTAGAGAAGTTTTCATCAATAGATATTCATATTTTATTCTTTTTCTTTTCTTTTTTTATCTAATAGTACCTTAGTGAGATTTTCATAAAGAGATTTGGATTTATTTTTTCTTTTCTATTTTTTTAATTTTTTAATTTCTAAGACTAAGGAACTCAACTTGTTCCTTGAAATAATTTGTTGCATTTAATTTTATGTTGAAACTTTCTTTTCATCACTAATTGGAATACCTTAACAAATTTGGGCATGAGTTCAGCTCTAGCTTCATTATCTTCAAATATGTCCAAAGATATATGATCTTGTTGGCCCCAAGGAATGAGTTTGGGATGGATGAGTGGGAGGTTGATGGAAGGTCTAATGATATATATAATGGTATAGATTTTTAGATCATTAAATAGGGTGGAAAAATCAATGGAGTGCTTTAAGTCATGTCCTTTAACATGTTTAATAATGGGAACGTATCCTACCACAATATTAGAGGTGTCATTAGTATCATAGGATTATTATCTAATAGTATATATCCTAATCCCAATCTATGATAGTTGACTTTAATAGTGAGAGGCTCAAGAGGACCTTGTTCATATAGTCATAATCCCTTTCTTTTGTAACACATATTCTTACACATTTTGAGTGCTTTGTGATAGGTTTATTTAACAAATCATGGTGCATTTTCATCATCTCTATAAAACTAGGCACTTATGTCATTATATATGATCTTTCCATCAAGAAAGCATGGAATATATTTGAGAGTTGGGTTTGGTGGATGGTGTTGATGGAAAAGTGGTAGGATAAACATAGTACGGAGATGGTAATGATGGTGGAGGAATGAAGACATTCACACTAGGAAAATGATGGGGATTTTTTTTAGGACCACCAATAATCTATAATATTTGAAGGAATTAGGACTAGCAAGAATTGTGATTTCTACACCATTGTGTAGGAATTTGATACATTGATGATATGCAAATGAGACTAATTGCATGATATGGATCCACTAGTTTCCAAAAGGGAATTTATATGAAAGTTCAGGGTAAAGAACATGAAACTAGGTGTTTTGTAGGATATGACCCACCTAGATTGGAATCCAATTGATGCCTTGAATTCTCTCTCTATTTCATCTTAATCTCTGATAGTTATTTTCTTTGAAGGCTTCATGTTATCATTAGAATATCCTAATTTATTGATAAATTTGTATGTACAAAGGTTCAAACTAGACCCACCATCCATAAGGACTCATTTTACTTTAACATTTATTAACAATAGCCTCTATATGAAGGGATTTGATATGGGATGGTTCAATAGAAGGCATGTCATTTGAATTGAATTCAAGTTCATATGAAGAAGAAAAGTGACCTATGTAGGCTTGAAATTAATCAAGAATGGTATCACTAGGGACTTCTGCATCTCTCAAAGAACAACATACTATTTCCTTATAAAGAGGCAATGACCTAAGAAGCTCCACGATAGATAGCTATGTTGAAGTCTTCCTAAGAGGATAAAGGAAGTCATATTGTTTGGATTGTTGAGAGGACAAAGGTGTCCCTCAAATGGTAACATGATCATGCCTAGTAGTCATAGTATAGTTAGGAATTTTTATTGTAATAGTGCTCACTTGTGGATAAGCTTCTTCAATATGATCAAATTTTGAGTCATATAAGGTAGGTGTGGCATTGACATTTTTGTTTGGATATCCTAAGAGGGGAATTTATATGAAAATAGGGGTTGATTTTGGTCATACTTTGGAAATAGATCTTGAAAAATACCTAATTTCTCGTTAGGTGAAAATGATGAGAAACCTTCCACTATAAGTTTTCTATGATCAATAAGATCTTGAAGATATTTTTTAAGTTGCATGAATTTGGAAATCATATGACCTTTAACACAATGAAATTTATATTATTCATTTTTCCTACACCGTCTTATTTTGTGTTTAATTTTATGAAATGGTTGAATATATGGATATTTGATCATGCTTACATTGACGATCTTTTGGAATATTGTTTCTATAGATTCCCCTAAAGAATTATGTTTGTTTGTTTTATTTTTAGGGTTTCTTGGTTGTCCTTATGGTATAGAAACAATATTTTGTTGTAGGAAATTTTGTGTATGAGGGTTGGTATGATTTGGGGTTGTTGATGAAACTCAGACAAATTTGCAATCCCTTATCCCATCACTTGCATTTTTTTTTAATTTTTAGGCCAAAATCATTATTTATTAGTAGTTTGGGTAACAATGTCTTTATCATTAATCATAGAATTTTATCAAAACCTTGGCGACAAGAGATTTCTCTATGGTGAATCTTTTATCAATCATTTTGTCAAAAGTTGAGACACAGATGACTTATATGTGAAAATCCATTTTTGGAAGAAGGTTTGTGATGAAAATATTAAAGATTTAAATTGTTTCTAGCATAGAGCAAGACAAGTGACTAGCGATGCTCCTCCATCATTGGAGGAAGGAAGCAAAACTCTCACCATTTTGTCGATTGGCATTACAAAGGTCAATATTTGAAATTTCATGTTCTATGTTATAGGATAAATGGTTTAGAATATTTATATCTAATTGTGTGAAAGTGGCAATGAACCCATGAGGGACGTGTGAAAAAACTCAAGAGTTGTCCTCCCAAACTTCTTGGAAAATGTATAATGAGGTATATGTCACAATAGGCCACTACTTGACATGCCATGAAAAGTTATTTTACATGGTCATGTGGGTCTCCTTCCCCCCTTTTATTTTTCTAGTTTTGGTATTTCTAGATTTTGAGGGAAATGGGGTAGTGTTATTGACTTGTCAAAGGGGTAAGGACATACTTATTAAAATTTATATATTTTATTTTGTTGTAAAGTCCCTATTTGTATCTCCTTAAGTTTGTCCTTTGTCTTTTGCCACTCTTCGATGAAGGGATATCCAAGAGATAGATTTGACACATGATTGTGATTATTCATAATATGGTGGCTGGTTATATGTGGATTTGAATATAGGTTGTATATATTGTTTCTATTGTTTGAAAGGTTTTTTTGATAGGTGGTTGGAATGTAGATGATATGCACTATTAATGATTTTTTCTACTATGAACCAAATTTAAGTGACTAGAAAGAATTCTCCATTATTGGGGGAAGAAAATAAATCTGACTATTTCATTGTTTGGTATTACAAAGGTTAAGCATTAAAATTTTTATGTTCAATGTTATACAAGAAATGGTTTACACATTTTAAACCTAATTTTGCAAGTGGTAATGGATCATCCATGAGGTAGGTGTGAAAACCAATTGAATGCTTGTGCTCCCAATTGTCAAGGAAAACGTCTCACTAGGTATATGTCACTATAGGACACTTCTTGACATACCATGAAAATTAATTTTACATGGTCACTTGGGCGTCCTTTCCCCTTAATAATTTTCAAATTTTGGGACTTCAAAATGATGAGGGAAAGGTACTAGTGTTATTGACTTGTCAAAGGGGTAGGGACAAAGTTCTTTAAATTTATATGTTTTGTTTTGATGTAAATTCCCTATTTATATCCCTTTGAGTGTGTCCATTTATTGCCACTCTTGGGGGAAGGGATTACCAAGATTCAGATTTCATAAATGTGATGGTTTTTGTTGGTAATATGGTTCTTGTTGATAAGTTGACTAAAATGTTGGTGGTATATACTATTGTTGTTGTTAGACTACTGATTGTTAACATATGGGTAGGAATATAGGTGGTATATATTTTCCTTGGGATGTTTGTTGTTGATGGATGAATTGGAATGTGTTTAGGGGTGATAGTTGTCATTGTTTTTGAAATGATGGTTGTTGATACATGAATTGAAATGTAGGAGGTGAAAGGTAATATGTTATAGTATTTTGTGATGAGGTGTAAGATGCAATCATGGTTAGTTGAGAAAGAAATAGTTGGGTAGAGGAATTTTTTGATCAGTTAAGGTGGGTTAGATTCTAACATGAGTGGGGTTATATCTTGTGTTTTGTTGTAGGGTAGTTGAAGTCATTGTCCTATTAGAAGTAAGAGTATTAGATGATGTACTAGGAATAGCATGGTAAACACTTATTCTATTGTAGGATAATATCTAAAAGTGTAGGTGGCTATTTGTTGTGAATTTTCATAAAAAGGGTTGTGGAAGGTGGATGTGATTATGGGTTCTTTTGTATTGAATTTTCAAGTTTTAGGTTGATTAATGTTAAAGAGGACTATGGTTATTTATTAGGATTGATTATATAATGGGTTTTTAAAGGAAAAGGTAAAGTTCTCTAGTTTCTTTCCTAATGAGGTTACTTAGTTTGGATTGGTTAAAGTTAGGGGAGGGTGTTTTCCCCTTCTCTGTAAGTTTCTAAGAAACATGTTATTCTAGTTTATAATCCACTCTTAATAGGTTTGATTAAGGTCATCATTGATAAAACTCAACAAACCTAGGAAAATATTCTTTTTGATCCACCATGTTTTCTTTTTCTATTCTAAGGTGCACTTTTATATTCTCACCCTTGAGTATATTGACTAGTTTCAAAGGGGTTTAAACTATTTTTCTCCATGTTCTTATTGTCTTGCAATGTAATGGTGGGTGTTAGAAAATAGTGCTTAACATAGGTTAATTGGATAAAATAAAGATTAGTTGTTAGTTAGTTGCTTGTTGTTGTTAGTTGATTATAGGGGTTTAGATGGCTGTAAGGTTTTATAAAGCCATTGCAATGTAATGGCTTGATATTGATTTTTTTCTTAATGAAGAATCATTAGACTCTAGACTATGTCTCATTTTCAAACATTTGGTATTAGGGTGGGTTTTGAAAGAGGCCTCTTTGAATTTCACTCCACTCATGTTTATGTTGATGTTGGTATAGATGGTTGTAAGGTTTTATAAAGCCATTGCAATGTAATGGTTTGATATTGATTTTTTCTTAATGAAGAATTGTTAGACTTGAGACTGTCTCATTTTCAAACATTTGGTATTAGGGTGGGTTTTGAAAGAGGCCTCTCTGAATTTCACTCCACTCATGTATATTATGTTGATGAATTTCATTCATCATATTTGGGATTTGCATAGCATTGATGTTGGTGTATTATGTTTTGTTTGGACTCCATGCGCCTTTCGATGCATTGCAGGATGGTAGATTTCTATCAAATGCAATAATCAGATTTTCTACCCAAAAATTTGGAAGTTAACATAATATAGAAAATATTCCTTGGATGTATTCATCAATATCATTTGAAGTTAATTATAATGCCATTTGTACCAGACATTGTGGTCAGGAAGAACAAACACATTTCACAAGGAAATAACAAAGGAAAGAAGAAAGTGGTCGATCGATTTACGAAGAAGGATTGATACATAAATAGAAAATCATATAGAATATGTCTAAATAATTTAGACAAAAATGGTGGAGAGAAAAATAGTTCCTAGATTCTACAATTAAGGTGTGAGTGGATGGCATAAGAAAAAGTAACATAACCTATGGAAATGGTTGTAGGGATGAGAATTTCATCCACAAACCATACTTCTAGAGAAGGTGAAATTACCTATCAAAGATAGGGTCAACAAAACTAGAGTATTGGGTACATGACTGGAGTTCTATTTAAACCAAGATTTTATTTCTCCATATTGATAAATCATACCGACTTTGATGGGTTAACAAGCTCAAACCATATCTCAAAATATGAAAATTCTCACTTGATGAACAGAAAAATTGTGGTTGAAATCAAGAAAAATTTGGAAATAAGTGGGCATAGATTGAATTTTATCTTGCTGGTCACAATTGGCTAACTAGATAGTGGAGGAAGAAAAGTGATAGCAAACTACATGATAAGGTTAAAATATCATTTTGTAATTGAAGAAATTTTTGTTTTGTGTGGAAGAATAACAAGGGAATTTTGTAATCAGATGAACTATAGTGGAAACCAACATCCAATGAGTTTTTCAAATGAATGGGGGCAACCATAAAGTTTCCTATGTTAGCACTAAAGTGGGGTGTTAAAAAATAGTGCTTAACATAGGTTAAATGGATAAAATAAAGTTTAGTTGTTAGTTACTTCTTGTTGTTAGGTGGTTATAGGGAGTTAGTTTATTGGAAAAATTTATAAAGCTATTGCAATGTAATGGTTGTTTTTGGTAACAAAAGTAGGGGAAAGGGCCTCTGAACCCAACGAGAAAGCGGAACAAGGCCTAAATGCCACCAAAAAAAATAGCAAAACAACAGGGGCATAAAACTGACCAACACCCTACAGCAAGATCGACACCTAACAACCCAAAACAACAAAAACTATGAACCAACAAAAAAAATAGCCCAAAAGACATAACCGAGTCTAATTGTTTGAGGGTCATGTAGGCCTAGTAAGAGCATAGAACAAAAGGAAAAAAACATAGACCACCAGACCCAATTACACCTTCGGATAACAGATTAAGGTTCCATTCATGCTCGAGTTGTTCCATCGCCTCGTTGTACTATTCTAGAGATCCTGTTGCTCCTTCATCTAGTTGCTCCTCCTCAGCCTGAGAGGATTTTATTGAATGAATAATTGTTAGATTTGAGACTTAGTCTCAATTTCTAACATTAGGTAGCATGAACTTATGACTAATTTTTTTCTTTTTTCTTTTTTCTTTTTTCTCAATTTTTGAAAACTTAAACTAAGAAAAAGAAAGATTAAAAGAAAAACTATGAATCGATAGGATACATTCCCCTTTTTTCTTAAAGTAGAGAGGTTCTAATACAATTATGACAAACATAGAAGACACCTAATCTAAATTAAGGAATTCCAATTCTTGTGGGCCCATAGATATGTTGTCTATTGAGTGATGGATATCTAGGGGTCATGTTCCACCTATGCAACTCTTAACTTGGAGGAAAAATCCTTAACCAAAGTTAGCTCTATCTCCACTTTTATAACATATTATGAGTAATTTCTTAGGCCTAACCACTATTTGATGCACAATAAGGAAGGATTGTCAAAGGTATTACAGTAGGCTATATGGTTGACTGTGGGAATTCTTGACATGTATTCCAAGGGCATGCAAATGAAATGAAAGTCAAATAATGCTAAAAAAATTGGATAAGAGGGTAACTCTCCCTTCTCCTTCACTTCATCAAGGATAAATTTTTTGGGGGCTCATCCCAAATGAATAAATTTAACTTCCAAGAGGCATGTCTTTCTATTGACTTTCTGATCTTTACACTCCACTAAAATATTGGAGCTAAGGTCATCAACCTGGTGGTGAAATCCAAGCAATGCCTCCTAAAAAGAACATTGATAAGAAGTGGTTTTAATGATTGTAAAGGTCATGTAAGTGTGTGAGAGAAGAGCATACACACTCAATCCTTTGAGATTAAAAGACAATGGTATATTGAATAACCAATCTAGAATGTGAAGGTATATTTTAGTCCCACAAAGCAATGATTTAGAAAAAGACAAAAAAGAGAAAAAAAAGAAAAAAAGAGTGTCTATAAACAAGAAGCTTCTTAATTTCATCTTGCAAAATCATTAGATTGGAATTATTAGATTATTTGTTCTTTGGCTAGCAAGAATGACAATTTTTAATTTTTTACTCTTTGGCCAAAGATGGATTGCACAATTAAAATATTAACCAAAACATAAATAGAATATTTCAACTTGAAAAACAGATCATGACTTAGATTATTCATTATTCTTTGATAAATTTTAAAAAATCATCAAATTTCAATTTCATACTTAAAAGTTATGCTAATATACAAATTTAAAATGAAACATGTAGTTTGAATAATTTTACCTAATTACTAGTGCTTGATCCAGGAAAATGTCTTGATACTTAGCATTAGGCTTGGAATAATCTTTCAAAAATCAATTAGAAGTCAAAAATCTAATTAGTATTGCAAAATCGAATCATTTTAGTGTAGTAGGTATTTTTGAAAAATTTAAAGGGAGGGGGACTAGGGCTTTAGCTCCTTTGACTTGGATTCTAGTCTCCAATGTGAGTAGTGATTGAATGATCAATTTAAAAAAGGGATATGCGGCTTAACCCTCTACAACCAGGGATTGGAAAGAGGGCGTGACCAAAGGCTAAACGGAGTAGTGGAGCTCCTAGTGGCTCATGTGACCAAGGGCAAAGAACTTTTGAAAAATTAAAATTAAACCTTAAAGCCCCTATATATAGATTTTGTACTCACATGAGACTATGTGCATGTATATACCATAAATATATGTGTATTCAGCTATGAATTTATATATACATATGACCATATGTATATGTATGCATATTGATTTTCACTATATAGACTATGGGTATGTGAATAGTTAATGTCTAGATTATATTTTAAACCCTATGACCTTTGTGTATATTCCATAGAGTAAATCTATTACATGAAATAGTGAGTATGTTTACCTCAATGTAGGTGTTTGAAAACCTAATCAACTATATATACTATAGACATAAATCATAGAAAAACATGCAGTACAAAATACATATGGTATGAACATACAATCATACAAAATTACATATCGTCAAAACTCAAAGTGACCTACAAAAGAACACAAAAATTCTTCCAAGAAAAATATATAGTGTTATATGTTAAAATTTGTTTTTCAACCCCCTTTTGAACACAACCGTGTAATTTTTTATTCAAGCTAGGAGGATCCTTAAAAAATTGATATCCAAAATCACCTAAAAAGGCAAAGGCCTACGAAAGAGAAAACACCAAAAAATTCCACACAATACAATTGGTTAGTGAGCTAGTATGCTCATGTTGGGTTCACCAAAATGAAGGCAATGAAAAGTAAATACATAAAACAAAGAAATTGGAAGAAAAAATAAACTAATCATATCCTTGTTACCAAATTCAATGCAAACCTCAAACGTAGCTTGTTGTAGAAACTTTCTCATTAATGAATGTGGATGCAACTTAGAAACATAACAATATGGATTTGGTCCCCCCAATCTTGATTGGCATAAGCTCAATTTTGATAGCTCGGCCAATGGAAGCTTAGGTTCGGCGGGTGGGGTTGGCATAATCATGGACCATCATGGGAAGATGGTTTTGGAATATGTAGTTAATCTAGGATCACAAACTTTAAACTTTGTGAAGGTGACAATTTCTTACCAAGGAATTCATATTGTCATGAATGTCAGAGTGTCCAACATGGCAGTCGAAGGTGATTCTAGAAACAACATCATGTCGTTGAATGGGAAGGAAAACCCGTGTTTCTCCCTTCGAGACCCCATCCTCTGGGCTCAAAATATCATGATGATCCTTGATACTTGCAGATTTACTCACATGCTCAGAGTTGGCAATAAATTGGTTGATGCTCTTGCTAACCGAGGAGCTTTCATGTCAAAATTTATTATTTGGGATGATATTTCTTTAATCTCAGAGTATGTGTGTTATTACTAAATGATGAAAATGCATTATAACTTTGAGCTCGAGCTGAAATATTTTTCAGCTCAATTCGACAACTAGCACAGATTTCATTTATGGAAATATTTCCATCCCATCATGTCCTTTCATAAGCTTCCTCAGTGTTTTTTTGTGCATTTTGTTGGGCGTCTCTATAGAGTTCCTTAGCCTACTCTGCTAGTTGTGAATACCACTATGTCATGTCCCCAATTTGGGACCTCTTTACTGTTGGTGGAAAAGAGAGCATTTTTAAATGCTAAATTAAATATTAAATAATAAATTTAAATTATTGATAAAATAAAATTTAAATTTAAATAAATCTATTAGTAATTTGGGCCGACGTGCTTTTGGGAGGCTTATTCTTCAGTATTTATATGGGCTCTTTGGTTGTCTGGGATCACGACGGAATTTGGACTTGAGTCTTTGCCTACCATCGGTGAGAGCGTAGCTGCTCGCGCGAGGCAACCAGGTACGCACGTAGTGTCGGCCTGGGGATTTCGTATTCAACCTTCCATCATCCAATCATTCGCTTATACAGGTCTATGGTGTATTTCTGATCCTGCAGAGAGGAGTGAAAGGAGCGACATACATTGTGCATACTGGGCGAATTCCCTCTCGGCGCGATTTCAGGGTATCTTACGGGATCCTCCGTTTATCGAGTGCAGGCCGCACCAAACAGAGACGAGTTCATCAAACGGACAAGCTTACCATTCGCGAGAGCACAGAACCGCACCTCGCATCTGATAGTATTAGGAACCCAGATCTCTCATCACGCGATAGCATCACGGGAGTTTGGCATCATCATACTGGTTTTCGATAGAGGGTCAGGAGCTCACGGGAGGTCACGGACTTCGTATTCCATTATTGGAATTGCAGATGCATCTGTAGCGAATCCGTCTAATCATCCGATCGGAACATTGCTCCGGGAGCATACAGCATAGGCGACGGCGCCACTGTAAGGGCGACGGAGCCTTCATCGCTTGATCCTCAGGCTCGAACGGGACAATCCAGGAGAACTTCGTTTCATCACGAGACGCCTGGCTATGTTATTCGAGCATTCAGTCTGGAGGATCTGCGTCAGGGAGTCAACATTCAAAGTCATTATCTAGAAGGTTTGTGAACGCTTATATCAATAGTCTATTCACCAGAGGTCATCTGGGGTGGTACTGTCCATCGTGCGGCATTCGTTCCAGTGTATCTTCTCAGATCGAAATATAAATATATGAGTTTCTGTTCTTGCAATTTATGTGAGAATTATTATTGATTTGAAACTTCTACACATCTGGGAGTATTTGTTTGTTGTATTTGCGCAATTCTGTTGCAAGCAGAGTAATAATACTCATTATATGGTGTGCTCAGTTTGCTTTTAATCTATTCATTGCTATATTTGAAGTTTGATTCCAATGTTACTAGTATTGTTCAACAAAACATTGAGCATTGTCAGACCCAGATTTGAAGGTAAATCTAGATTGTGTGAAGTCAGTAGTTGTTTTTATTCCTGCCAGCTATTGTCAAGCGTGTGCATTAAGCTCGGGGACCTCACACACTATGGGATGTGACCTTGTCCAAGATGAGCCCACCTCCTGTGAGGCTTGGAAGAATGACAAGGACGTATGGAATCTCCTTCAAAGGGGCAAGATGGCCTGCTATGTTGATGGTATGATGGGGCACAACCCCAATTTATCTATGGAATTTTCCAATTCCTAGAAAGAGGGATAGGGAATTGTTATTGTTGGAGAGTACTCTTTCCTTGCTAACTTGGACCTCATTGTTGAAGTCATCAGCATCTCCTTGGAAGGGACCTGTATCCTTAGGAAACTGAAGAGCCATTATCAAAAGGAAATGGAAAGTTTTTTTTGAAGAAAAGAGAAAAAATTAATCAATTGCAAAACGGGTTTAACAGAAAAGACCTCCCAAGGGTTTGGAGCAAAATGGTGAAGGTCTTGATGTGGTATATTACTTTGGAAGGTAGGTCCAAGTGTTTCCATGCCCACCTTTTCCCAATGTTGAATCATTTTTGTTATAATGATAAGATGAATTTTTCATTTTAGAAATTTTCATCTCTGGAGCAATCGTTTAAGGCTATGTAGGTTAAAGGTAAAAATTTACCTTTACACCAGGGGTTGATCTTTATATTGTGCCACTTCTAAGTGGCCCTTACCCATCCTTGGCCTCTATTAAGAAGAATTCTCTCATGGTTAGAGACCTTGTTAAACCCTTGGAGGCCACCCTCCTACCCCTAGCCCTGATTTAACTCTATCCTCCTCACTAAGAATTACCAGGGTGAGAGGTAAAACTCCTGCCACTGAGGTGATTACCCTCGACTAAAAAAAAGTCTCATTCTCTGACCCCACCCAAATTTCTATCTCCAATTTTGACAATTTGGATGATGATTCTTGGAATCCCACCCCTATTGGCTCCCCGGTTGGTTCCCTTATTCATAAGGATCTTTTTTATGTTTCCAAATCCCCTCGACCAATTAACCCTCCTATTCCCCAAGATCCCCCACCCTTTATGTCAATTTGGATAATGCCTCTGAGGAACCCTAATTGGATAACAAAGTCTACAACAATTGTGTCCCCATAAAACTTAAACTGGATAATCTTGCAGAGGCTGTCAATGTACAAAATGATATTCTCAAATGGTTACTAGTTAAGCTCATCATGACCAAGTATAAAATTTGAGTATTGGAGGAAAAGGTGCTTAATCAGAAGGTGACTTGTCTGGATGAGGTTGATGATGAAGGCCATTGGGGCTTGTTGTCATCCATTGCTATGTCTTTTTCAAAATGGGCCAATTGGGAGAACAAAGTTGAAGAGATCTTGGGGTTGGTTGGTACTAAGGAAGATAGGTTGAAGTTGTAGGAGGAGGTGGCTACCATGTGTAGCAATCAAGATAAAACCCTCAAGTGCTTACAATAAATCATGGACTACAACAAGGAAACTGTTAAAAACACTACGATCAACATCCAAGTGTTCCAACAGGAGCTATGTAATAGCCATGGTAAAAGGGTTGGTGATGATAGTTAGGATGCTAGTCACTACAAGAAGGGAAAGAAAGGGGGCAGCTTTGCTTCACGCAGTACTCAAGAGGTCTAGCCTACTCAAAAGGGGCCTTTGTCCTTTGAGGATAAACTTCATATTCTAGCTAAAGAATGGTAGGCCATTAATGGCCTTAAGCTTTTGGGCAACTAGTAGCTAGTCTGGTCCCTGGCTAGTTTTGTCTCGTGTTTTGATTTTTCCATCTTTTGTTGGTCGCTATGTACCTATTCTTTTTTTACTTTCCAAGTGTCTCATGTCTAATGAGCACCCTCATTTGGCCACTATAGATGTTTTCTAAATGGGTACAAGCTTGTGTCGACTTTAATCTAAACAAAACATAACACTATGGATTTTGAAAATGAGTTCAATAGGGAAAATCTCTACAAAAAATTAACTTTTACAAATGAAGAAAGGACAAGATATTTATAGAATTTCAAAAAAATTAAATAGATGGATGAGAATACAATCAAAGACTTGGATTTAATTGAACAAATTATTGAGTTAGCTCAACTAGTAATGAAAATTTTCCATTTTGAGCTCCTAGGAGGATAATAATGAATTTTGTAATTTAATAAATAGATAAATGAGAAGAATTTTCTATTAAAAGATAGAGTTAATTGGTGAGCTAATAAATGGATTTTCTTAATTTATTAAAATGGATAATTAGCTCTAATAAATTAAATAATAAAATATTATCTAATTAATAGATAAATGGATAATGGGAATTAGTAATAATTAATTAATAAATTGTAAGTATAATGTGATAAATGATTAATTGATGACATACAGTAAATGATATTTAATGGTATGCTGAAAATTGATGTTTAAAATTTAGGAGAATAATTTTAGTATCTACACCCAACATGCATCCAAAAGAATATAACAAAGACCTCAAGATGCAAGAAGACAAATAAACTCTTTACCCAAGACCTAAAAATTAAAACAGGATCCCACATTTCTACCAAGTTAAAATAAGGTGTGTTTTGAGTTACAAAAGTGGTGAAACTATTGGAGAATTCTCTTGAGAATTATGGGATAAGAAAATTTACTTCTTGTAAATTAAATTAGTGGACATTAGTATAAGTGAGTGATGGTGAAACTTTTATCTAGTGTGTGCAAGTGAGTTCATCATTCTTTCTAGAAACAAGACAAATAAGCATTGTAGTTGGATATTGGACTAACTCACCAACAAGAAAACACATATATTGAATATGAACATGACTACTAGTAAATATGTTTCCAAGTTCCTAGAAACTTCTCCATTGTTACCCAAGCATCCATATTCCTTGTAGAGATTTATATTCCTATAAAGGAATCTATAAGCCCAATAGAGGTAACTAAGCCAAACAATTGAGTTTTTTATTTCTTCTTTTTCTTTGGCTCAATTTTATAACTTTCTTTTGATTTCTTGTTCATTTTAGTTTTCTATTTTCTTTTTTTTCAAATTGTATATTATGAAGCTTATAATTTAGGTTCAAGAATAAAAATAATGCATAAGAGAAGAACATTAATGAATAATTTCACCTGATGATAAAACTATGATAACTCAACAGGGCACCATTCATCTTCAAATAATATTTAAAATAATTCTAATAATAAAATTTATTGAAATAAAATTGATTATGGGCTAGTGTAGGATCATGAGGGGTCCAAACTAGGCCCTTAAGTGGCAAAAAAATTCAGAAAACGGTGTTAGACATCTTGACATAAAAATTCAAATAGGTTATTAATATAGTTTGAAAAATATGTAAAAACAAAATTTGTAGAAAATTAAACGTAGTTTCTAAAACACTAGTCCTTTTTTGGAAAAAAATAAATCTATTTTGTGAAAATTTTAAATTTCAATATGTAGTACTAAATTTTCAAGAAAAAAAAAAAGTAGATGTAAATTTACAATAATTTTTTTTAAAAAAACTTTCAATATAAGTAGAGGACACATTAGCAGGATGTGCCACATTTTTTTGTAATTTTTTTTGCATGTAAATAATTAGTTATGAATTTTTTATTAGAAATTTTTAAAAATATTAAAAATTATTTTTCTGACCACCATAACTTGGTCAAAAAATTATGAAATTCAATTTTTATTTTTTTCATCCTATAGTATAGGAAGCATAGAATGTATCACATCTTTTAGATTTGAAAAATGTTAAATTGTTTGAGAATTATAGACGCTTTTCAATCAACCTACCAATTAGGAATTTAGTCATAATACATGTAGAAAATCAATAATAATTATCTATTAAATTCAAAATAAGGAATACCTTAAATGGGTGGAAATCTAACAATTTTCTTAATAAACCCTTTTTGTTTCATCGAATTCAAATTGTCAGCTACCTTTTTGTCATAATGCCGCATTTTTTACCCCCATGATCCTGCACTCACCCTTATATTGATTACCATTTGTTGATTCATTAAAAAAATATAAGCACGTTAGCTTAAAATACTAAAAACTATACTATAAAAGGGAAACCATTTGGGCACACAACAATGAACCTAATAAAATTTGAAGTAGAAAGAAAACATTGGCCACTTTAAAATAAGACACAAAAGATAAATGGTACCAGTTATACTCATGGTACAACCAAAATAGAATCAAGAACCATTATAAGAACCAATTATACACTTTCATTTATTTGCACTACTTAAGATAAATTAAATTCTTGTTTCCAATACATAACTTTAGAATAAATGTAAATACACATTTATGATTTAAGCTGAATAAATTTATATATTCCAATGCATAGGACCAAAAATGTATAATTAAGTTCATTCCATGATCATCTAATAAAAGGAATTAAAAAATGAAGGTTAAACTTAGTCGTTACAAAATAATGCTTCAAAGAATTATGAACAAATATATAATAAGAGGATATTGTAAATCTAATACATTTATAGAATAAATATACTAGGTTTAAATTTATTCTAACATTTATTTATGGAGTATAATATATTTGTATCAAATCAGTAAATCAAATAATAGAATTTTACATCTATTTCTTATTATTCAAGTATGTTCTTTGTATATTGATGTTGTAATTTAAATATTACTATTCCACCTCTTTTTGGGATAATTTTCTATAAGTTATAAAATCTAGTTAGTTTTCTTTAAAAAAAGGTAATTAATATAATATATATTTTCATATATTCTTTGATTTGCAATCTTTAACATCTCACTTAACATATAATTTATTGTTGATATATTGATTGCATTTCCTTATGGTACAAGTGCTATTACTAATGATAGAGAAATAGTTGGTCTAAAGATGTCAACATTTACTTGCATGGAGAAAGTTCACATTATTTTTGATGGGTATTTTTGATGGGTGGGAGTAGTACCAAAGGAATCAATATGAAATTAATTTCTTAATCCATATGGTGTTATCCAAATGGGGGTCTTGTAGAAAACATGTAAATAAAAACAAAGTTAAATCATTTTGTTCACTTTTTAGGTTCTAAAAATTATTCCTACTATTTCAATATGGTATAATAAGTTGAAAGCTTATTTTGATATACCTTTTATAGTTTACAAATATAATTGAAATAATCATATAGCTAATTGATGTTAATACTTTTTTCTTTAATAAAAAAATTCAAATAATGGATGATTAAGAGTCACCACTTACAATTCCACTTTAGATGTTATTTTGGAGATTTAAACTAAATTATCTACAATGAAAACATAAATTTTTAATGACATGATAACAACCCTTGAAACTACATTGTTTTCCCTTTTATTCTCTAGATTTACCCTCCCTATTTGATATAAAGTATTCCCATCTTCAATTAGAAAGTGAAATATGATAGGCAATTGATTTTGTATGTTTTTTTTGGGTGGTTTAATATATAATTATTTGGTTGTAGTTAATGAGATTGACTAATATTCATGATCGAAATGAAATATTAATATGTACTTGTAATAATTGTTTAGATAAATGGAAATTTAACATGAATATTTACCACTAATTCCTATGTATTTAGATATCATTTGATGGTGGTTGATGAAGAAGCTAAAGGGACCAAAATTTTCCCAAAAATAAATATCTAGGGTCTTCATACTTTATTATGATTGCCATGGATTACCAACTTATACAAAGGTAATAATAGATTTCAATGATGTGAAAAACTTAATACTTTGGTGTTTAAGGAGTTGTAAAACATGGCTGATTGTTTGGTTGTTTTGATTTGAATTTTTAATGGGTTAACTTACAATCTAAATTTTTACAATTAAAATAATGTTAGAAGGTAAAATTATGTTTACTTCATTTCCTTCATTGACATTTCTTTAATGATTTTTGTGCATTGTTCTTGTAGGCTATCAAAAACTTAATGGGGGCATTGGGAGGAAACAAAGTCAAATTTGAGGTTGAGAGGATAGCAAATGCTATTGGAGCAATTGCAACCAACAAGGTGAACTAATTTTATGCCTTCCTTATCTAGGAGATGTCTTATTAATATCTGTCTCCTTATTACATTAGGTAAGATAGGCTTTACATTATGAGGACAAACTTATGTAATATGAGTGTTAAAATCCATGAAAAAAATCTATATCATATTATATATATTTAAAATAAATGTCATGAATCTATCTATGGTGTGTATTTTTAATTTTGTAAGTTGGTTTTAGTTTTGTAGTGATGATGTATATGTTGCAAAACTTTCTTTTCTAAATATTTCCATTTTGTTATAGGTTTGATAGAGATTTGAGGTGGTCCATAATAGTAGAAATTATGTCAATCCATTGTCACAGCTAAAAAAACTTGGAATCACCAAATTTGTAGTAGAATTAGTGTTCAAGAAATCCTAAAATCTAAAGAAGGTGAAAAGATTTCCTATACCAAATCCATGCAACATGTTCAGACCCTTTCTAACCTTTCTAAATTTTGACGAATTGAACATTTTCTTTCTATTGTGATGTTTTGTTCTGCTTTGTACTCAAAGTTTTAATGTCCATCATATTTATTTTTTTAAAACTATGTATGTTTTGAGTGATATGCGTGTTGGCATGGTTTCTCTTTCTAATCAAAGGTATTACTATATTCTAAAACCTATCCTTGTTGCCAACAAGAGTTTAAAGAGGTGAGTTCCATTCTGTTTCAGAGGTTTGGGCAGGTTTCAAAACCTTCCCAAACCATCAATGTGTTCTCTTTTGCTTTTAAAGTCCCAATGGAGGAGCTTTCAAATGTTTGGCAGCTTCCCGTGGTGGTTTCGAAACGAACCACGAGGCCCAATAGGGTTATAGTTACCATGTTATGTGCCAATGAACAAAGGAAAGTGGTATAAGTGTTTTAAATGGCAACCAGTGATTGTCAGAGGGTGGAAGGGGTTTAAAACATGTTTATTTATCCTCTAGTGGTTCTAAGTTACCTTCCCTTGGTCGACAACAAACTAAAGGGAAATGCTTGGCTGATGGGAAGAATATGGTGTTGGCCTTTTGGCATGGTTTTGGAACTAATCGCAAGGTTCGACAAGATGGTGATATAGATCATGTGAAAGCATTTGATGGAAAGAACAAAGAAACCAATGTCTACTAGATGCCTGACTAGGTTCATGAACCACCCAGAAGCGTCGACAAATAAAGCATGTAGCGCCTGTTAGCGATTTTGCTGAAGCTTTTAACTCCCCTCCAAGTACCAACTGAGACTAGGAGAATGATTGGCGAAAGGGAGAAAGATGGATCTGGGTGCTTATCAGAGGCTTATCATAGGTTTCAAACTCAGTTAGGGTTGCGGACAAGCAAAGAGACATTGATAAAGATGGAAAAGGTGCTCAACAATACATAAGGGAGGGATGCCATGTGTTCACGAAAGTTTGAAAGGATTGCTAAACTCTTTCCGAAGCCTGAGAGTAAAAGGATAATCATTTTAAATTATAGCTAGAGCCGCGTCAGCATCAGTTGATGCTTGAATTGAAGGGGAAGGTATTGTGGATCATTTTCAAATGTTTTAACTAGTGAATCTTGTAATATTTTGAAAATCATTGAACACAAATGTGAATGGCATGATCCTTGTATCCGCCTACCTTGTGCTTGACGTTAATGGTTCCTTCTCTTCATATTTGCTAATGTGAATGTAAACATGATTTGAAAAGTTGAACAACATTTTTTAAATATATTTGTAAACTTCGTGGTTCCGGGATCCTATAAAACCTGTTTTTTCCTCTTTCAAAATCATTTTTTTAAACATATTACAAAATTTGTAATAAATTATTTTATGTTTCTATATGCATTTATGCATGTCAATAATGGACAGTTGAGAATTTATCAACTGTTGTGTTCTAATATGATGCATTTTATGCATTAAGATCAAATTGAATATATTGTTTTCTCCTACATTTCCCTCCTTGCTAATTGAGACATTGCAATTGTTGGATATTCACCAATCTAGAAATAAATTACTTTAATCAAACACCTCAAATGAGAAATAATTCAATCAATAATCTCAGTAAATTTTAGTCCATTGCAACTCATCATCTCACAAAGCTAACTAAAGGAACAATCTTTAGTAAGTTGAATAACTTAATCCATCCTATGAATTATGTGTTTTTCTCCATCTTGCAAAACAATGCAATGATGTTTCAATCAGCTATATAAGGGTTTTTAGATAGCTAGTATTACTTGACTTAGTGATAATATTTGAGATAAAGAATAAAATTAATTATAGTTATTGGCATTTGTGGTTGTCCATTTTGTTTGATTTAAATTTCTTTTAAGGCATTTATCTATGAATACCTTCTTGAGTCTAAGTTGAGATTGAAGTATAAGAGAGGTATCTCACTCTCATTGAGTTATCCTTCAACCCTCTATTATTTATGGATGAACCTTATTCTTACTTTCATGATAGAAATCCTTTTCCTTGAAGTAGCATGATGTTCTAGGATTTGGAGGAATTTCCTTTGGATCTAATAGAATGGCATTGTTGTTCATCTCATGTAAAAAATAATGTAGCAAATGGAAAACTAAAGATGTGATTTATTTTTTTGGACAAAATGATTAATATCAAGTAGTGTTAAGATTGACTTGGAGGAATTTCTTTTGGATCTAATAGAATGGCACCATTGTTCATCTCATGTAAAAAATAATGTAGAAAATGGAAGACTAAAGATGTGATTTATTTTTTTGGACAAAATGATTAATATCAAGTAGTGTTAAGATTGACTATGGAGATAGCCTACCAAGATATTGAGGCCAAATGGAAAGCACAAAGAGAGAATATCTGAATATGACAAGAATAAACTATATTCTTATCAATATGATTCAATGTTGATGTTATGATATGTAGTAGAGATCCCTTGGTTATATAGCCAAAGTGAGATACAAGTGTAGACACTAAAAATTGTCCTAGGCATGCGACTCTTATTTTCTCTATCATTTCTTCTTTCATTCTTTCATTCTTCTAATTAAATAATTTTAATTATTTAATTATTTTCTAATGTCATATGTCTTCTATTAATTAAATAATTTTACTTATTTATTTATTTAATTTCTATGCTACTTTCCACTATAATTAAATAATTATTTTAATTATTTAATTATTTAATTATTCATTAGCCTCTTCTCTCCTAACTTAAATAAATTTTATTTATTTAATTTGGTCCACTCTCTTGAATTTTGAATTAAACCATTATTTAATTCAAAATGATTCCTCCTTTGTCACATTCCTCTATAATTAAATAATATCTTTATTATTTAATTATTTATTGGCCACCTAAATTAAATAATGTTTATTATTTAATTTCTCCTCTCATCTCTTTATATGTGCCAATCTTATCTTCCACCTCCAGCCCTTATCTATCCATGTCTCAATTAACCTCCACCCTTGATTGAATGATCTATAATTTAATCTTGGCAGTCAATCCTTATAATTTTTCCCTAACCCTAGTCCTTATCTCATCTTTTAATCTTGGTCATTGATTATTGTCATTTCATCCTATCCCTTCATTCAAAATTGACTTCCCTATAAAAGACCTTTTCCTTCTCATGTGTCACACACCTTATGCGACCTTAAGCAATCTTGGAGAACTTATGCTATCTTGCTATCAAGTCATTTTGACCATTTGCATCGAAAGTCATATTGTGAATCTTTAATATTTTTCTTTGTCATTGTCATAGGCCAATTGCATACTCAAAACTTTGAGGGAAACCATATTATTCAAGCAAAATGGAGAAGTGCAATGAATGATAATCAATGATGGCATGAATATTTGGTAATAATTTTTTATGCTTTATGTCTTTATGCTTACTTGTGCTTCATTGTTGATTAGGGTCTTATTTGCATGATTATTTGTCTAACGTTAATATTTTAGCCTTGATTACAACAAGATGTCATAAGATTGTGACAAGTTTCTTAATCATATGACATGAGACAACTTATCATAGCTACCTAGGTCACATATGTTACAAGTCAAAAGATAAAATAACAACTAATTGCAACTAACACCTTCTAGAAAGATTCCTAAGACTTAAGTAAACTTAACATGTAAATAAGTCCCCTAGTAATGAATTAACTAGGTTCAAGACTTTATTTACACCAACACCACCCCTTAAGTGAAACTTAGAGAGTATCATATTATTATGCAAATGACTAAAAGATGCAAGGATGGGTCCCGACTAATAGGCCATGTTAGCTACCCATGTACAAATGCAAATGAAATCTCTCACAAATGGAGAAAAGGTGAAAACCAATTGGGAAAAAACTCCTCCCCAAAAGAGAGATGAAATACAATAAATTAAATTCTCTCAATGGAGAATGAGAAGTCCAAAACCCCATGTGAGGAAAAAGACCTCCCCATAAGAGAGAAGAAGAGAGACAATACATGCTCTGTCAATGTTGAGTCTCCTACAATGATGGTAGAAGCTCAACATTGAATGTTGAAGATGATACAATTTCATAGAACAATGTTCCTCCCCTTAGGAAGAAACAAAACCATGAATGTATGCAGGATGTCAGGAAGATGGATGATGTATGATGTCTCTGAAGCATGCTCAAGTTTCTCCATGTCGATGCCAAAAGCTGACACAATCTAAATAGGAATTCTAGGCCACACTTCTAAAGAGGAAAATCCAAAATATAGTAGAGATTAATGTAGAACATAATCCAAAGACAATTATATCCCCTCTGAAGACAAAGAAGCCTCCTCCAAATGTTGTCCAAAATCATCCACACTCACATCAAACTGCAAAGAATGATCATGTAGAGATTTAACAAGAGGGTCAAAGTGTTCCCTCACAACAACTGAAGAATAATCTTCTCCATCAAAAAGAAGATGAATACCATCAATGATGTCTCTCAAATTTCCAATATGAGACTCCACAAAAAAGTTTGAAATACCTATCAAGAAGCCATCCAAAGTAGCCAAATCTAAAAGACTATATATATATATATATATTTTGCTGCATTGAATTAGAAGAAGCCATACCTATAGCAACACAAACATCATCAACTACAATAGTAGATGGAGGAGATAAAATTCATGGCTCAAGAACTGGATCTGATGTGAGTACTCCCAAGTTCAAGAAGCCAAATCTCTCCTGAATCATGGTTCATATGAGAACTGTGATTAACCACCGAAGGAACATCTCTCCTGAATCATGGTTCATATGAGAACTGTGATTAACCACTGAAGGAACAATGTCACCATCATAAACAAAATCTACAAAGGTATACAACCAAGATGAATGATCAACTATCCTAGTAGCAATGATCTCTCTACTCTTCAAGTCTCGAATGATGACTGAATCAGGTGTGAACTCCACAATCTTCCCATCTCCACCATGTGTAATCTAATATATGGAAAGAAGATTGTTCATCAATTGAGGAACACAAAAAACATCCCAAAAGGTGTTGTCCCCAAAAATAATAGATCCCTTCCCAATTACACTCATATATTTACTGTTTCCCATCAAAATAGGAGACATAGGACAAGGATGAAAAGAAGAGAATATAGACTACGAAGATGCCATATGATGAGATGCTCCTGAATCTAGAAGCCATCTCCCTAATCCATGACCTGAAAGAGCACAAAGAGCATGTTCTTTATATCCTAATGTAGAAGCCAAACTAGCATGACCTTTATCCTTTTTAGACTATTTTGAAGAAGGAGAAGGTCCAAACATTCTAGAAGGAAAATAAATGTGATTCTTTTTGAGAATATGTTTCAACTCATCAATATCCTTCTTATAACTATTGTGTTGTTCATGTCCATCCTTCTTGCAATATGCATAAGTTGTCCTCTACTTCTTAGATGATTCTCCTTTAGAGGGAGAGATTTATGATTATTTATGTGGCTTGTTCTTTTTCTTCTTATCAAGATTCCTTGATTCTTTCTATACCTTAGACTCACTTTCCAACAATTCATGTGACTTGGAAGACTTGATTAGACCCATGCGAGCACTAACTTAGCTTCCTCTTGGATTAGGAGATTTGCAAAGTCATCAAACTTAGGATCAACATGTGATGCTCCCATAGAAATTTGATGGGTATGAAAGCCAAAAATAAATACTAAATACTTAGGAAAAAGCTTGGATAACACATTCATAATCAATTGTAAATATTCTTTATCAATGCTCCATTCTTTCAACTATGTTATTAGTTGCTTAACTTTGGAGATGTAGTCATGGATGTGGTAAAAAAAATTAGGATCAAGATTCATCAAATCATTATCAATATGATATCCCTAATCTTATTTGTTTTACCATACAATTTTTCAAAAGCTTCCCAAGCCTCTTTAGGTGTTTTGCATGAATCAACATGAAATTACAAATCAAATGAGACTAATGAACATATGCATCCAAGTGTTTTCTCATCATCAAGCTCCCATTTTTCCAATTCTTTAGCATTAGTAGGTTGATGAATAGTTTCCTTTAAATAACCTATTAGACCTTTCATCATAAGATAGTTCCATACTAATTTCCTCCATGTAGCATAATTATGTGGAGTTAGGAGTTCAATTTGAGATTTCCCTATTGCAAGAACACAAACCAAGAAAAAGAATGCAATCAACCACTGCAAGATTTCCCCCTCACCCCCACAAATTACTCAATCGTGAAATCCCTCAAGAAATATCTAATTTGTGGCACTTCATACTTAGTGCGTTTACAATTGCCACTTGCCAAAAACAAAAAAGTGCACTTTGATCTTGGTACATGCAAATGCCAAAAATGGTCATAGGATCAAGTACATTTTTTGGAACAAAATGAGATCAATCTAATCATATTACTAACAATTACACAACAAATTATGCACTTTCAGAAAAATTGCACCAAAAAAATATTACAGAAGGAGCAAGATATTAGCCCCTAAAGTTCCCAAAATCAAGACGAAGCAACAACACCTATGAGAATCTATAGTTTCTAGAAAAACTAGACACTAAAACTAAAATATGATTGCATCACTACATAGAGTGCTCAAAATTAGTCCAAATAAAAAAATTGCTCACAAGTTGGAGGTCATAAGCTCAAGTTATGGCTGTTTGAAAATCAACTGCAAAACTGAAAATGCAAATGAGAGGTGGCTAGAAATTGTCAAACCAATGTTGACATCACTACTGATGTAGTGATGATGTTAGTAGATGACATGCTTAAGTTTGATAGCCAAGGGGTTGTCAAAAGTGAATATTCTCCTAAGTTGTTGGAATATGCCTTGGACCGAAATATGCTATCGAAATATTTTGTTAGTGGTGGATAGAATGTCTGTTGGTACGGTCAAAATCAAAGAATATGCCTTTTTCAAAAGTGCCACTAAATTTTTTATAGCATTTTTTGTATTCTTCAAAATTTTCTGCTGGTTTTTATTTTTATTGCTGATTTTTTTATAATGGAGCCAGATTGTGGAGGCCTTCGTGCCTAATAAGGGTGTGTCCCGTGGCACTAGGTGGGCCCAATCAACTACTATCATACCTTATACCTATTGCAGACTGTAGAGTCTGTATACTAGAGAATATTTTTTTGGCCCCTTTTTTTTAATTTTAAAATTTTAAATAAAATTTTCATAAAAAATTTACAAGTTTATTCAATCCAAAAACTATTTTAAATTTTTTTAAAGAGCATATAACTCCCTAGGAATTTTTTTTTCCTCAGTAGACAACTACTCCAAATTCAATGAATTGACAGTCAATCTTAGGGTTTTTGGCCTTTATGACACAATGGCATGGTTATATTTGACCCAAAATGCTCCAAAATTGCAACTACCTTCTAGATCTGGAAACCACTCTTCAACATCAACCCTCATAGATTTGGCCTCATATGTATGATTTGGATGAAACAAAAGGAAAAACCAACTATCTTGAACCTTCTAAACACAATGGTGACCTCAGATTTGCACCACCAAACTCTTATTTTAACCTACAATAAAGAGCCAAAAAGAGGAACCCCCACAAATTTGGTATTTCTATCAAGTTTTTCTGATTCTCCAGGTCATCATACGATGCAAGAGAAAAGCATACTCAAATTTTCAAGATTTAGCATTCTCTTTAAAAAAAGACTACCCCATGGCACCCAACTCGCTCTGATACCATGCTAGAATTGGCTATGGAGATAGTGTACCAAGATCTTGAGGTGAAATGGAAAGCACAAAGAGAGAATATCTAAATATGACAAGAATAAACTTATCATATGACTTGAGACAACTTAGCACAACTACCTAGGTCACACATGAGTTACAAGTCAAAAGATAAGATAACAACTAATGACAACTAACACCTTCTAGAAAGATTCCTAGGACCTAAGTAAACTTGACATGTAAATAAGTCCCCTAGTAATGAATTAACTAGGTACAAGACTTTATTTACACCAAGAGGTAGCTACATTTCATAGAGGCAATGTCTTCATTGACCTTAGGAACCAATAAGTTAACACACCTTAAAGGATTCCATTAATTGCGTACTCAAAGGGAGATGAATAAATGTGGATGAGTATGATGTAAGAATCTAAATTATATAGTAATTGGTAGAATAGTTGGGGGTTTCTCAAAATCCCCTAAGGGTTCCACAACCAGATAGTGACTTATTCTAGGTTTCACTTTACAACATTTAGGGAATCTTCTAGCTATGCCACTAGGGGTTGTAGGTTTGGTTGCATGGATAGGAACCCTACAACACACACACACCTACAACACACCTAGAATACAAGAGAATACTCCTTCAACACTATGAAATGGAACCAAAATAGTTCAGGTCAAGTTCACCAACATGTAGAGGAGGGGGGCCACCAACTTAGGACCCTAGGTCATGGGAGGGTCTAGAACAATCAACTTCCTTGATCTACCTCATGCTAAAGGATTGTTTAAGATAGGTTTGAGGTTTAAGGAGGTGAAAAGCAAGGACAAATGATCTGTCACTTTCCTTCTATCAACCCAAGAGTTTAGGAAGTCAAGTGAGCGAGTTTCTAGAGTCTAGATTGTAACTTAGGCAATTCTCTGCCAAAGGACTCCAATGTAGAAGATAGACTACAACGCAGTGCACTCACATGTCAGTCAAGTGTTGGTGTCCTTATGAACAGTGAGCATAAAATACAATCTGAGAACTTGGAGAAACCTACTATCAACCTTAAAAGTGTATTTTGAGATAATGACAAAACAAAAAACTACTAAACTACCAAAATAGTAAGAAGAATACTTTAACTTGATAAATAAACATATTATGAACAAAATGATGAGCAAGGATAGAAGAAATCTAACATACGATCAGTCCAACCTCTTGTAAGCTCCACATGAACAAAATAACTACCAATAAGATGCTCTCAAGGAATGTTGTGAAATTGTTCAACAACAAGAGGAGTAAAACTAATCGAGTTTCAACTTGGAGCTTCAAATATGGTGAAAATGTTGTGAATGAAGTGTGTAGAATTCCCAAGAAGATCAAGAAGTGTGTACAAAATCAAGTGAGATGAAGAAGATGAATTAAATGAATGAGATAGTATTTTGAAGATGAAAGGGAAGTCAAAAGAGCCATTCGAGGTTGATCAAATGAGTAGAGAAATTACACTTCGACACCAATGGAGAATTGTAATGCCTCTACAGATTCTATAGGTGGGAATCTTGTCAAGATGACAATGTTTCATGTGGACGTCTGCACGTTGCACTAGCATCCATGATAGAAATTCCCCCACTGAAACTATTGAAAATTACCAAATGGATATAGAGCAGATGGGGTACATGGAATAACATCATCAAGTTTGATTTTTCTAAGTTAAGGGGTATAAATGGGGAATTTGCAAGGGGATCAAATTCACACCATTATAGAAACTAAGGCATAGTTTCACATAGAGGGCCCTAAAATGTGCCTCAAGGTTTGAAAAATGAGGTTTCCGACCAACCCAACTTAGAAACTTACAAGATGAAGTTAGATCACATTAAAAACAAAAAGATCCTACAAAAATGTGTTAGTTGATAAGCCCAAAATATCACAAGATTGATGCAAAGTCAAATCTCCTTGAAATCTTGAAGGAAACCCTATGTTAGAGAAACCACATAAAGCCTAAAATTTGTAACCAATGAGTTGAACATCTTGAAAAAGTAGTGTTACAGAGATGATATCCTATAAAGAAAGGCTCCAATTTTCAATGAAACTGTAAATGATTGAATCAGATGCACACAATGAAGGAAAAGTTTTGGGTGACAGAGGTGCAACTTTGTGAAGCATAGGCACCTCATGATGAAACATAGGAAAAAATATATGTAATAGAGGTTCCTTTTCATAGTCAATGATCTAGAAACAAAATTTTCATTAAAAAACTCACCAAAACTGTTAAAACAAGGGTGTGGGTCCCATTGAGCATTCCAAAATGAAGATGAAGGAAAATGATTGAAGATAAATAACATAAGATAATGTAGTGAAGATCAAATTTATTCCTTAAACAATCTTTATCATCCTAGATGAGAGGAAATGGAGTGTACCTAGTTCCATTCGATTTTCTCTTATGATAATGATATGATGTGGATTGTTGAATAAGCTAGCATAAACTTGGAATGATTGTAAATGAGATAGAAAATGAAAACATAAGGGTATGATAGTAGACTTGGATCTTGATGAAAAATTATGGCCTCTAGATATATAACTTTCAAGAGAAAAAATCAATAGCTAGGATAGATTAATGATTAATGGATAAGATTGAATGAGGATTAGGGTTAGGCTCAAAGATGTAGTCATGTGAAAAGTGTAATATGATTGATAGGATCTAGGTTCAAAATGGGATAAGGAAAAAAATCCTTATGTAATGGCTAGGATTAAGAGGTGGGATTGAGATGAGTGGGTAAGATGGAAAGTTAATTTGACTTTTGGAAGGGTGTTTAAGCTCCATATGTCTAGATAAGGAGTTAGTTGGACATGTGAAGGGGTCACATGGATCGTAATCTAAAATTTGCGTCATGCGACAAGTTTTTCGTTCACATATCTATCTCCTTGTCTAGATTCATTAAATCTAGACACCCAACCCAAAAGTCAAACTAACTTTTCACCTTATCCACTTGTCTCAATTGCGCCTCTTAATCCTAGCCATTCACATAATGATTTTTTCCTTATCTCAATATTAATCCTAGATCCTATCCCTCATGTGCGACTTGTCACGTGACTACATGATTGATCCTAACCCTAATCCTCATCCAATCTTAGCCATCCATCCTCAATATATCCTATCCCTTTATTTTTCCTCTTTAAAGCTTAATATCTAGAGGCACTCAACCTTCATCATCACCTAGATTTCAAGCTATCATAGCCTTATTCTTTAATTTTTCCATCTCATTTCCAACCATACCAAGGTTATGCTAGTATATTAAGTAATGCAAATCATATCATATCATAAGAGAAAACCAAATAGAAAAATGGTGAACTCCATTTCCATTCATCTAGGAGGATGGAGATTGTTTGAGGTATACATTTTATCTTCATTGCATTGTCTTATGTTATTTTTTCTTTCAATAATTTTCTTACATATTTATTTTAGCATGCTTGATGGGAACCACATCCTTTTTTTTAACTTTTTGTTGAGTTTTTGTTGATTTTTTATGATACAAATTTCATTTTTGGGTCATAGGCTATGAAAAGGTTCATATTTTTCATAGAGTTGTGCATTTGTAAATTGTGCATTTGATTTGATCATTTAAGGTTTGACCTATGGTTTTTTTAATAATTAGGGAGTTTTTGTAATTTATTATCTCTATAACACTCAATTTTTGTAGGTTGTTTAAATCTTTGTTTGCAAAAAAGTAGGGTTTCTAGGGTTTTTCGTAACCTAGGTTTTCATTCAAGTTTTCAAGGAGATTTTACTTTGCATCAATTTGGTGACCTTTTAGGGTTATTATCCAACATATTTTTTCAATTCTTTTATGTTTTATAGTGTTTCATAATCTCATCTTGTAGGTTTCTAAGCTAGAATTATCAAAAACCTAATTTTTGTAATCCCAAGGCAGATTTTAAGGCCCTATTTGTGATACTATGCCTATCTTTCATAGAAAGGCACCTCTATTTCATAAAGTTATGCCTATATGTCATCCTAAGGTGGATCTTTCTAGTAAATTTGTGTCTCTATTTTAGTTTGCATTTTTAAGGTTTTTGAACCTACTAGAAAGGACTTTCTTAGAAGCCCCCAAAGGTTTCACAACCAAACAATGACTTATTCTAGTTTTCACTTTACAACATTTAGGGAATCTTCTAGCTACGCCACTAGGGGTTGTAGTATAGGTTACAAGGCTAGGTGCCCTAAAATGCACACATCTATACAACACACCTAGAATATGAGAGAAGAATCCTTCAACACTATGAAATAGAATCAAAACAATTTATGTTGGCTTCACCAAAATGTAGAGGACCTGTGGACAGACAACTTAAGACCCTTGTTCATGGGAAGGTCTAGAATAATCAGCCACCCTTATCTACCTCATGCTAAATGATTGTTTAAGATAGGTTTGAGGTTTAAGGGGGTGAAGAGGAAGGACAACTGATATGCCACTTTCCTTATGTCAACCCAAGAGTTTAGGAAGTCAAGTGAGTGAGTTTCTAGATTCTAGACTGTAACTTAGGTAGCTCTCTACCAAAGGACTCCAGTGCAAAATATATACAATAGTGCGGCACATTGGCATCTCAATTGGGTGCTAGCATTCGTACGAATAGTGAGTATAAAGTATAATCTAAGAACTTAGAGAAACCTCCTATCAATCTGAAAAGTGTAGTTTGAGATAATGGCAGAAAAAATAAAATAACTAAACTACCAAAATAGCAAGAAGAATACTTTAACTTGATAAATAAATTGATTATGAACAAAATGATGACAAGGATAGTAGAAATCTAACTTATGATTGGTCCATCCTCCTGCAAGCTCTTCATGAACAAAATACCTCCCAACAAGATGCTCTCAACGAATGTGAAGGAAGATGTGAGCTCGCAAGATTGTGAATGTAAACATTGTCACAATAATGAGAGGAGTAAAATGAACAGAGTGTCAACTTCGAGCTTCAACTATGGTGAAAGTGTTGTGAATGAAGTGTGTAGAATTCCTAAGAAGATCAAGAAGTTTGTAGAAAATCAAGTGAGATGAAGAATATGAATTGAATGAATGAGATAGTCTTTTGAAAATAAAAGGGAAGCCAAAAGAGCCATTCGAGGTAGATCAAATGAGCAAAGATGTTACTCTTTGATACCAATAGATAATTGTACTGCCTCTATGGATTCCAGAGGCAAGAATCTTTTCAGGAAGAAATCATGTTGTGCAAATTCTTGCTTGTCGCACTAGCCTCCCCAATAGAAATTCCCCCACCGACAATATAGATAGCTACCAATTGCATGGAGAGCTGATGGGGGACATGGAATAGCATCATCGGGTTTGATTCTTCTAAGCTAAGTGGTGTAAATAGGGAATTTACAAAGGGTGAAAATTCACACCATTATAAAAACTGAGGCATAATTTCACATAGAGGACCCTAAAATGTGCTTCAAGGTATCAAAAATGAGGTTTTTGACCAACCCAGCTTAGAGACTTGTAGGATGAAGTTAGATCACATTAAAAACACATAAATCCTACAAAAATATGTTAGTTGAAAAGCCAAAAATATCACAAGATTGATGCAAAGTCAAACCTCCTACAAATCTTGAAGGAACCCTAGGTTAGAGAAACCCTAGAAAGTGTAAATTTTCTAACCAATGAGTTGAACATCTTGAGAAAGCAGTGTTAGAGATCTATGATATCCTATAAAGAAAGGCCCCAATTTTCAATGAAACTCTAAATGATTGAATCAAATACACAAAATGAAGGTAGAGTTTTGGGCTACAGAGGTGCAACTTTGTGAAGCATAGGCACCTCAAGATGAAACATAGGAAAAAATATATGCAATAGATGTTCCTTTTCATAGTCAATGACCTAGAAACAAAATTTTCATAGAATAACTCAAAAAAAATCACCAAAAATGTTAAGAAAAGGGTGTGGGTACTATTGAGTATTCCAAAATGAAGATGAAGGAAAATGATTGAAGATAAATATCATAAGACAATTCAATTGAAGATCAAATTTATGCCTTAGACAATCTTTATCATCCTAGATGAGTGGAAATGGAGTGCACCCTAGTTCCATTTTATTTTCTCTTATGATAATGATATGATGTGGATTGTTGAATAAGCTAGAATAACCTTGGCATGATTGTAAATGAGATATAAATTTATGAAAATATAAGGGTGTGATAGTAGATGTGGATCTTGATGAATAGTGATGGCCTCTAGGTATATAACTTTTAAGAGGAAAAATTAATAGCTAGGATAGATTGATGATTAATGGATAAGATTGAATGACCATTAAGGTTACGCTCAAAGATGTAGTTATGTGAATAGTTTCATATGATGGATAGGATCTAGGTTTCAAAATGGGATAGGGACAAAAATCCTTATGTAATGACTAGGATTAAGAGGTGGGATTGAGATGAGTGGGTAAGATGGAAAGTTAATTTGACTTAAATTGGAAGGGTGTCTAGGTTCAATAAATCTAGATAAGGAGTTGGTTAGACATATGAAGGGGTCACATGGATCATAATATAAAATTACCATCATGTGACAAGTATTTCATTCACATGTTTGTCTCCTTGTATAGATTCATTGAACCTAGACACCATACCCAACAGTCAAACTAACTTTTTACCTTATCCACTCATCTCAACCCCACCTCTTGATCCTAGCCATTCACATAAGGATTGTGTCCTTATCTCAATCTTAAATCTATATTTTATCCCTCATGTGCCACTTGTCACATGACTACATGATTCATCCTAACCCTAATCCTCATCCAATCTTATCCATCCATCCTTAATATATCCTATCCCTTTATTTTCCTCTTCAAAGCTTAATATCTAGAGGCTCTCATCCTTCATCATCATCTATATTTCAAGCGATCATACCCTTATTTTTTAAATTTTCTATTTAATTTGCAATCATACTAGGGTTTTGCTAGTATATGAAGCAATGCACAACATATCATATCATAAGAGAAAACCAAATAGAAAAAGGGTGCACTCCATTTTCATTCATCTAGGAGGATGTATATTGTTTGAGGTATACATTTGATCTTCATTGCATTATCTTATGTTACTTTCACCTTCAATATTTTTCTTACATATTTATTTTAGCATGCCTGATTGGAACCACATCCTTGTTTTTAACCTTTTGTTGAGTTTTTATGATAAAAATCTTATTTTTGGGTCATAGACTATGAAAAGGTCTCTATGTTTCATAGAGTTGTGCATCTATTTTGTGCATTTGATTTGATCACTTAAGGTTTGACCTATGGATTTTTTGTTTATTAGGATGTTTTTTTGCAATTTATTGATTCTCTAACACTCAATTTTTGTAGCTTGTTTAACTCTTTGTTTGCAAAAGATAGGTTTTCTAGGGATTTTATAACTTAGGTTTTCATTCAAGTTTTCAAGGAGATTTTACTTTGCATCAATCTTGTGACCTTTTAGGCTTCCTAGCTAACATATTTTTGTACTTTTTTTTGTGTTTTATAGTGTGTCATAATCTCATCTTATAGGTTCCTAAGCTAGACTTATCAAAAACTTATTTTTTTGAATCTCAAGGAACATTTTAAGGCCCTATTTGTGATATTATGCCCATCTTTCATAGAAAGGCACCTTTGTTTCATAAAGTTATGTCTCTATTTAATCCTAAGGTGGATGTTTCTAGTAAAGTTGTGTCTCTATTTCAGCTTGCATTTTTTAAGGTTTTTCAACCTACTAGAAAGGAATTTCTCAAAATCCCTCAAGGGCTTCATAACTAAATGATGACTTATTCAAGGTTTCACTTTACAACATTTAGGTACTCTTCTAGCTATGCCACTAGGGGTCATAGGTTGGGTTTCAAGGATAGGCGCCCTACAATGCACACACCTACATGACACCTAGAATACAAGAGAAGATTCCTTCAACACTACAAAACCGAACTAGAATCATTCATGTTGGGTTCACCAAAATGTAGAGGAGGGGGGACAAAGAGCTTAGGACCCAAGGTCACGAAAGTGTCTAGAACAATCAACTGCCCTAATCTACCTCGATAGATAAATGATTTTTTAAGATAGGTTTCAGGTTTAAGAAGGTGAAAAGGAAGGACAACTGATTTGTCACTTTCCTTCTATGAATTTGATAGTTTAGGAAGTCAAGTTAGTGAGTTTCAAGAGTCTACACTATAACTTAGGCAACTCTCTACCAAAGGACTCCAATGATGAAGATGAATGACAATGTGACGTGTTGGCATCTTGGTCAGGTGCTAACATCCATATGAACACCGACTGTAAAGTACAATCTAAGAACTTAGAGAAAAATACTATCAACATGTAAAGTGCAGTTTCAGATAATGGCGTAAGATAAAACAACTAAACTAATGAAATAACAAAAATAATACTTTAACTTGATAAATAAACTGATTATGAACAAAATAATGAGCAAGGATAGTAGAAATCTAACTTGAGATTGGTCTAGCCTCTTGCAAGCTCCACATGAGTGAAATACCTCCCAACAAGATGCTCTCAAGGCACGTGAAGGAAGATCTAAGCTCACAAGCTTGTGAATGTCAATGCTTCTGCAACAATGAAAGGAGTAAAACTAGCAAAGTGTCAACTTGTAGCTTCAAAGATGGTGATAATTTGTGAATGAAATGTGTAGAATTCCCAAGAACATCAAGAAGTGTGTAGAAAGTCAAGTGAGATGAAGAAGATGAATTGAATGAATGAGATAGTTGAATTTAAAGATGAAAAGGAAGCCAAAAGAGACATTTGAGGTCAGTCAAATGAGCATAGATGTTACACTTTGACACCAATGGAGAATTGTAACACCTCTATAGATTCTAGAGGTGGAAATCTTGTCAAGATGATAGTGTGTCACATAGAAGTCTATGTGTTGCGCTAGCATCCCTGATAAAAATTCCCCCACCGACACTACTAACAGCTGCCAAATGGATGGAGAGTAATAGCATCATTGGGTTTGATTTTTCTAAGGTAAGGGGTGTAAAAGGGGAATTTGAAAGGGGTACAAATTCAAGACATTATAGAAACTAAGGCATATCTTCACATAGAGGGCCCTAAAATTTGCTTCAAGGTCTGAAAAATGAGGTTTTTGACCAACCCAACCTAGAAACATGAAAGATGAAGTTAGATAAAATTAAAAACACATAGATCCAACAAAAATATTTTAGTTGATAAGCCCAAAATATCACAAGATTGATGCAAAGTCAAATCTCTTAGAAACCTTGAAGGAAACCCTAGGTTAGAGAAACCCTAGAAAGAATAATTTTTCTAACCAATGAGTTGAACATGTTGAGAAAGCAGTGTTAGAGAGATGGTATCCTATAAAGAAAGGACCCAATTGTCAATGAAACTCTAAATTATTGAATCAAATGTACAAAATGAAGGAAGATTTTTGGGTGATAGAGGTGCACCCTTGTGAAGCATAGAAACCTCAAGATGAAACATAGGAAAAAATATATGCAATAGATGTTCCTTTTCATAGTCAATGACCTAGAAACAAAATTTTCATAGAATAACTGAAAAAAAAATCACCAAAAATTTTAAAACAAGGGTGTGGGTCCCATCGAGCATTCCAAAATGAAGATGAAGGAAAATGATTTAAGATAAATAACATAAGATAATGCAATTAAAGATCAAATTTATGCCTTAAACAATATTTATAATTCTAGATGAGTGGAAATGGAGTGCACCCTAGTTCCATTTGATTTTCTCTTATGATAATGATATGATGTGGATTGTTGAATAAGCTAGCATAACCTTGGCATGCTTGTAAATGAGATAGAAAAATGAAAATATAAGGGTATGATAGTAGATGTGGATCTTGATGAATGGTAATGGCCTCTAGGTATACAACTTTTAAGAGGAAAAATAAATAGCTAGGATAGATTGATGATGAATGGATAAGAATTAATGAGGATTAGGGTTAGGCTCAAAGATGTAGTTATGTGAAAAGTGTCATATGATGGATAGGATCTAGGTTTTAAAATGGGACAATGAAAAAAAACTTATGTAATGGCTAGGATTAACAGGTGGGATTGAGATGAGTGGGTACTTGATGGAAAGTTAATTTGACTTTTGGAAGGGCATCTAGGTTCAATAAATCTAGATAAGGAGTTAATATGAAGGGGCCACATGGATCATAATATAAAATTTTCATCATGTGACAAGTATGCCATTCACATGTTTGTCTCCTTGTTTAGATTCATTGAACCTAGACACCATACCCAAAAGTCAAACTAACTTTCCACCTTATCCACTGATCTCAATCCCCACTCTTAATCCTAGGCATTCATCTAAGGATTGTGTCATTATCTCAATCTTAAATCTAGATCTTATCCCTCACGTGCCACTTGTCACATGACCACATGATTCATCTTAACCCTAATCCTCATCCAATCTTAGCCATCCATCCTTAATATATCCTATCCCTTTATTTTCCTCTTCAAAGCTTAATATCTAGAGGCTCCCATCCTTCATCATCATCTATATTTCAAGCTATCATACCCTTATTTTTTAACTTTTTTTTCTCATTTACAATCATACAAAGGTTATGCTACTATATGAATCAATGCACATCATATCATATCATAAGAGAAAACCAAATAGAAAAAAGGTGCACTCCATTTTCGTTCATCTAGGAGGATGTAGATTGTTTGAGGTATACATTTGATCTTCATTGTGTTGTCTTATGTTACTTTTACCTTAAATATTTTTCTTACATGTTTATTTTAGCATGCCTAATTGGAACCACATCCTTGTTTTTAACCTTTTGTTGATTTTTTATGATTCAAATTTCATTCTTGGGTCATAGACTAGTATGAAAAGGTTCCTATGTTTCATAGAGTTGTACATCTATTTTGTGCATTTGATTTTTCCACTTAAAGATTGACCTATGGATTTTTTGATCATTAGGGAATTTTTTTTCAATTTATTATCTCTCCAACACTTAATTTGTGTAGGTTGTTTGACTCTTTGTTTGCAAAAAATAGGTTTTCTATGGATTTTCTAATCTATGTTTTCATTAAAGTTTTCAAGGAGATTTTACTTTGCATCATTCTTCTTACCTTTTAGGCTTCCTAACTAACATATTTTTGTAGTTTTTCTATGTTTTATTGTGTGTCATAATCTCATCTTTTAGGTTCTTAAGCTAGATTTATCAAAAACTTTATTTTTTGAATCCCAAGGCACATTTTAAGGCCCTATTTGTGATACTATACCTATCTTTTATAGAAAGGAACCTTTATTTCATAATGTTATGCCTCTATGTTATCCTAAGGTGGATTTTTCTAGTAAATTCATGTCTCTATTTTAGCTTGCATTTTTGAGGCTTTTCAACCTACTAGAAAGGAATTTCTCAGAAGCCCTCAAGGGTTTCATAACCAAATAGTGACTTATTCAAGGTTTCTTTTTGTAGCATTTAGGGAATCTTCTAACTACACCACTAGGGGTCATAGATTGAGTTGCAAGGCTAGGCACCTTGTAATGCACACACCTACAACACACCTGAATACAAGAGAGGACTCCTTCAACACTACAAAATTGAACCAGAATAGTTCATATTCGGTTCACCAAAATGTAGAGGAGGGGGATAGAGAGGTTAGGACTCCAGGTCACGAGAGGGTCTAGAGAAATTAACTTCCTTGATCTACCTCATGCTAAGGGATATTTTAAGATAGTTTTCAGGTTTAAGGAGGTGAAAAGGAAGGACAAATGATCTATCACTTTCCTTCTATGAACCCGATAGTTTAGGAAGTCAAGTGAGTGATTTTCTGGAGTCTAGACTATAGCTTAGGCAACTCTCTGCTAAACTACTCCAATGATGAAGATGGATGACAATGTGGAAAATTGGCATCCTGGTCAGGCACTTGCATCCGTATGAAAACCGATCATAAAGAACAATCTAAGAACTTAGAGAACCCTACTATCAACCCAAAAAGTGTAGTTTCAGATAATGAGGTAAAATAAAAACAACTAAACTAATGAAATAACAAAAAGAATAATTTAACTTGATAAATAAACTGATTATGAACAAAATGATGATCAAGGATAGTAGAAATATAACTTATGATTGATCTAGCCTCCTGTAAGCTCCACTCGAATGAAATACCTCCCAACAAGATGCTCTCAAGGAACATGAAAGAAGATGTGATCTCACAAGCTTGTGAATGTCAATGTTTCTCCAACAATGAGAGGAGTAAAACTAGTAGAGTGTCAACTTGGAGCTTTAAATACGGTGATAATGTTGTGAGTGAAGTGTGTAGAATGCCCAAGAAGATCAAGAAGTGTGTAGAAAATCAAGTGAGATGAATAAAATGAATTGAATGAATGAGATAGTTGAATTTGTAGAGAAAGGGAAGTTGAAAGAGACATTTGAGGTTGGTCAAATGAGCAAAGATGTTACACTTTGACACCAATGGAGAATTGTAATGCCTATATAGATTCTAAAGGTGGGAATCTTGTCAGGACTATAGCATGTAATGTAGATGTCTGTGCGTTGTGCTAGTGCCCCCAATAGAAATTCTCCCATCAACACTACTGACAGTTGCCAAATGGATGGAGAGTGAATGGGGGACATGGAATAACATCATCAGGTCTAGTTTTTCTAGTGTAATGGGTGTAAATGGGGAATTCGCAAGGGGTGAAAATTCATGCGATTATAGAAACTAAGGCATAGTTTCACATAGAGGTCCCTAAAGTGTGCTTCGAGGTCTGGAAAATGAGGTTTTTGACCAACCCAGCTTAGAAACTTGCAAGATGAATTTATATCACATTAAAACATGTATATCCTACAAAGAGATGTTAGTTGATAATTCTAAAATATCACAAGATTGATGCAAAGTCAAATATCCTAGAAATATTGATGGAAGCCCTAGCCTCAAGAAACCCTAGAAAGCCTAAATTTTATAACTAATGAGTTGAACATCTTGAGAAAGCAGTGTTAGAGAGATGGTATCCTATAAAGCAAGGCCCCAATTGTCAATGAAACTCTAAACGATTGAATCAAATGCAAAAAAATGAAAGAAAAGTTTTGGGTGACAGACGTGCAACTTTGTGAAGCTTTGGCACCTCAGGATGAAACATAGAAAAAGATATACGCAATAGAGGTTCCTTTTCATAGTCAATGACCTAGAAACAATATTTTCATAAAAAACTAAAAAAAAAGCTCACCAAAAATGTTAAAACAAGGGTGTGAGTCCCATCGAGCATTCCAACAAGCTCTTGTTGAGTTTTCCTTCAACCCTCCATTATCTATGGATGAACTTTGTGCTAGTTTTTAGATAAAAAATGTAAATAAGTAGAAAATACAACACATAGAACAACGAACACAATATTTTACCCTAGTAAAACCCTCCTACTCGAGGGAGAAAAGTTCAACAAGATATTCTCTTATAAATTAGAAAAATAAGTGCAAAAATAACACTCAAGATCAAGCCCTAGAAAAGGTTGAACCTCATATAATGAGTCTACACAAAATAATGACACTTCTCCTTGAAGCGAATCTTGAATACACAAAATAATGACACTTCTCCTTGAAGTGAATTTGCTACTCTAGAAGGAAAACCTACTGCTGAAGAATTTGAATTGGAATGGAATGATTTGATGCTTAATGTGGAGACACCTTCTCCTTTATATAGCAAGCTAGGCGACCTGCCTTGTAGGGCCAACCTAGAAGAATACCATATTTTTTTAACAAATGATAGGTCGGCCTGCCTATGATTAAATTTTCTTAGGGAAATACCTCTCACAGCTATAAAACACTAACACTCCCTCTTAGCTAGGGAGGTATTCTCAAATATCCTCGTCATGGAGTCTCTCAACATGATGTCAACAATGGCTACACCCAATTGTGGAAAGCACAACTCAATCTCAGAGATGTGATCTTGTACAAGGGCTTTCACTTCATATTTCTTTGTCTCAGAGAAATATACAATACAAGGGCTTTCACCTCATTTCTTTGTCTCAAAGAAATATACATAACAACAAAAATTTATGATGTTGTGACTCCCTTTGGACCTCCAAGTACCCACATAAATCTCCTGACCTCCTCATCCAATATTTCCTGCAATGCTTTCCTTAAAGGAACAGTTTCCAACCCACACTTCTAGCACTATTGTCTTGTGAGATTCTAGGATTTAGTCCTCCTCAACCTCATCCTAGATCACCCTATTCTGAATAGGTTTGCAGTGCTACCAATGTCAAAATAAGGTTGAATTCCTAGATCAATTCCATTCTCTACAACTGAAGAGGCTTTCCAAAGACTTAGCACCTGGCCTTGCAATACTGCAACCCACTTAGCTAACACCTTCACTTCTTCTCAGTGAGTCACTCTAGTTCCTCGTGTCATAGGACTCCATTTTGTTGAACACAAAACTCCCTCTTGATCCCTGCTTCAATACAGAGATTACAAAAATCCTCTGGAATTGAGCTCCCCTCCATTGACAGATCTCAGAACCTTAGTCCTCTTCTTGAACATGTCATTGTTTTACCCAACTTGCAAAGAATAAAAAATTGTTGTTCTTTCACAACTCTCAATCCAATAGCCATTAGCATGTCTTCTCCTATGATCTTTGATAGGAACCTCATTATTTTCCACAATTCTTTCTAGGGCTTCCAATAGTTGACCATGCAAGAACCATAGACTCTTGTTCCAAATCAGGAGGACAAGATTTTTGTCATACCATTGTTGAGTGTCTTCATACTTCTCAATCTTCTTTGCTGATGAAAACTCTCCATCCAAGGCTGACCCAACCTTGTGCCCTCAAGAGATGTCTCCAATGAAGAATCATGAGAGTTATGTGCCACCAACTCAGTCCCATGGCTACAAGCTATGTCTCCATGCTTGTTCATTTCTCCAGTTGGCATGACTTCCTCATACGATGCCTCAAGCTCTTCCTTCCTTTGAATTCCTTATGCAATCTCTGATAATTAATTCATCATCTTTTTTCTCCTCGATCCATCCTGCATTTTTAAAGAGATTAGCAATAGTTCATAAAATCAAACTACCCCTATACAAATTGAAAGCATGTAGTCATCTAGAAAATATCATTAGATAGAACAATTAAAGGAATGATACATAATAGAACTTATCTTTTGTTGATTCAGTTGCAGCCATTTAACTCTTCTTGACAATCATCATCTTCGTTGGATGATGTACCCTATAACAATCACACATTTTGGATAGATGGACATTATCCATAAGGTGCTATAAGTAGACATCCTTCATCATTGTATCATAGCCCTCTAACAAGCTTTCTATAAACTCTTTAACATTTTTCAAGCTTTGCTACTTTCTGCATCAATGAGTTTTTTGGTAGCCTAATAGTCAATACGGTATGGTCTAGTTACATCAAAAACCTCCTTCTCACTTGCACCTATATGACAAACTACAACACATGCATTGCCTATTGTTGATCTAATTTCATTTGGTTTCTCCAAGTTACAACAATTTCAATCTTTTTTTCCTTTGTTGGCCTTAGGGATGCAAAAGGATTCACACTCTGAGAATCCAATTTTAACTATGCCACACTCTCAAGAAGTGGCTCTACTTTCTGAAAACTATGAACACCTACTTGTACATGAAATCTAAGCTTCAAAAGTTCCCTGAAAGTGTGTGAGCCAACTTCACCAATGGCTCCTACAACAAATACAAGACGATTGTTCTTAGATGACTCTCCAACACCTAATATTGTAAATTTTTGAGTATTCCCAGATTCTTCCTTATAACTTTCAGAGACCATTTCATTTGTTGTGTTCACAATGCTTGAGCTTATTGAAGTGAGAAGTGATAGTAATGTTTTGGGTGAGACAAGGTGAAAGATGGCTACAGGAATAAACCATCAGCCATCGAATGATATAGGGCTCTTTACCAAATACCAATTGATGAATACCCGATGATGTCCAGTTATAGCCATGACCTCTAAGCAAGGCAATATGGTGCCAGGAAGTGAATTGTCCAGCCTCCTAAATCTCTAATGACCTCCCAATAAACCTTTGATATGCTCAAAGATTCCAACGCAGAGTATAAGGAGCCTCCATATAAGAAATATAAAGATGCCTAGGTCAAAAATGTGTTTGTCCAGCCTTAGATACTGAAGTTTCTCAAAATAACTCCATAGTGATAGCAATTAGAATGGGTCAATAGCAATAAAGGCAACCATTTGAAAACCACGACTAATGTATTATCGAGCCACTTTGCCTAAGAAAATTTTTGTCTTAACTTTTGTTTCCATGACAGCTTGGTCAAGGGAATGTGACACTATGTATCATGGTCTCTAGCAATTTTTCCATGTAGCCACTACCAGCCAAGACTTCATCTAATATTAAATCGACTCCTTCATATATGAGTTGTCTTATATAGCTTAGCCAAATCTGATCAGATCTTTTCTAAACCCGCTTTGATACCATGCTAGTTTTTAGATTAGAAATGCAAATAATCATAAAATACAACACATAGCACAATGAAACAGTATTTTACCCTGGAAAAATCCTCCTAATTGAGGGAGAAAAACCCAACAAGACATTCTCTTATAAATTAGAAAAATAAGTGTAGAAATAGCACTCAAGATCAGGTCCTAGGAAAGGTCGAACCTCATATAATGAGTCTACACAAAATAATGACACTTGTCCTTGAATTGAATCTATTGCTCTAGAAGGCAAACCTACTGCTAAAGAATTCAAATTGAAACAGAATGATTTGATGCTTAATGTGGAGACACCTTCTCCTTTATACGACAAGCTAGGTGACCTCCCTTCTAGGGCCGACCTAGAAGAGTACATTATTTTTTTAACAAATGATATGCCAACCTACCTATGATTAATTTTTCTTACGGAAATACCTCCCATAGCTATAAAACACTAACACTTTGTTCTTTCTTTTGTAGTGACAAACCCTTGGACTTGGAAGTAGAATGATCTAATATTTTTACCACTAGTTTTTAGACCTTACACAACACACTAGGTGCAATATCCACTAAATATGTTAATTTATTCTTCACATAAAATAAGATACATGTTTTGTGTCATGAGATTTACTTAGTCCAAGTCTTCTATTATCCAAACTTTCAATATTGTAAAGATTATGGAAAAATAAAATTATACCCTATATAACATGTAGATAGTGTATATTTTATCAATTGACTTGGGGCTTCCAAGATTAAGAGTTGGCACAATTTATAACCATAACAAAATAATATTCATCATGTGTAGAATAAATTCTATTTTTTGTATGGTTTCATCTCATACTTAGCATTTATTACCTACTAGATACATTTAAGTTTAAATTCATTCATTATTATATAGACAAGAGCAACCAATCTATGCCTCTCTTTTAATATAATTTTATTCTTAGGTATATAAATGGATTCAAAATATAAAATCATGGTCGATGATAAATGTATATTATAAGATCAAATTGTGCATACAATATGCATTTGTATATATACATTATGACTATTTTTTTGTTATATGAATAAATTTACCCTACTTTGAAGCCTAGAAGACCCAAGTCCTTTGTTAAACTATACACTATGCACATGTTATTTGGAATGTAATTTTCATTAGCTATAATCTCTTAAATTTTGTGAAATTGTGAAGAAGGGAATACTAATCCTAATTAAATCCCATTACACATAAAATTTATATTCTTATTATTTGAAAAATAAAGAAATATCTTCAATATATATTGTGCCTATTGGGTTGGATGGATTTATTACGAGAATTACTTTCAACTTCTTCTTTAGATTTTGGGATTTTTTGAATGTTTACTCCATTAAAAATATGGTGATTTCAATGTTGTTTGAGCAATAAAAATGGATTGGTATAATTCAAACTAATGTGTGCCACTTTAAATCTCTATCAAACCTACAGTAGGAAGAACACCATTAGAAATTAAATATTTGCAACATATGCATCATCATTGCAAAACTAAAAACCTAGAAAGTAAATGATACCCACCAAAGAGATATCTTTGACATTTATTTTAAAGTTCTATATAATGTGAAACATGTTCCTTTCATGATGTTTAATGCTCATTGCATAAGTTTATCCTCATCTTTGAAACCTTACCCAAGGTAATAAGGAGACGGTACTAAAAGGGCATGTCCTATATAAGAAATGAAAAATATTAGCACTTGATTGGCTATAGTTTCTCTAGAAGTGTTTATTTCCCTTTAAGCCCCAAATTTCACTTTGTTTCCTCCTATTGCCTCCATAAAATATTCTGAAATACAAAAATCTCATAACAAAAAAATTCATGAATCAAACTTCCTTCTACCCTCTTTACCTTGTTTTGATTTACACATATTTAAATTAAAATTTAACCTATTTTAAACTTCAAATAAAAATAATAAAATAATTAGAAATTTTTTACAACTCCTTAAACACCAAATTATCAAATTAATCACATCATTAAATCTATAATTACCTTTCTAGAATTCAACAATCCATTACAATCTTGATAAAGTGCTAAGTCCCTAAAAATATTTTCTTTAGGAATGTAATTGTTGCCAATTGGTACTTTATCAACCACTATTCAAAAGAAAAATGAATGGTACAAATATTCATTCCAATTTACCATTAATCTAAACAACAATGAAATAATATCTTAAATTGCCTGAGAAAATCACATAAACTGTAATGTATGAAAATTATCATTCTAGTCAAATATGGGAATACTTTGCATGGTTTTTAGTGATAGCTCGGATGCATGAAAAAAATATAATTCAAAGGGTAGGATAAAGTGGTTAAAGTATTTACATTCTAATTTTAAATACTTTTGTTTAAATCCTAGCAAAGCATTTAAGGTGGAATTATAAATTGTTAGACACTTGATCTCTCACAATCTAAGTATTGGCATCAAATTTGATCGTATAGTTATTTGAACTATATTTATAAAGAATACAAAATATATATAAATAAGCATGCAACTTACTATGCTTGACTATCATCATTTTAATACTTTTTACTACTAAAATTTGGATAACCACACAAGAATCGATCTAAGTGTTCATATGGATTCCTTTCACACTCTTCCCACCCGTCAAAGTAAGGTGAATCTTATCCATGTAAGCTATAATTTGGCATCTATAGAACATTTATTTCTCTATTTTTACTATTAGCACTTGCATCTTAAATAAATACAATGATTACATTGATAGAAAAATATATGTTTTAAAGTTGGATGTTAAAAATTACAAATAAAAAAATATATGAAAAGATATATTATTTATTTATCATTTTTTTAAAATCTAATTTTATATTGTAATTTATATAAAAAATGATCATGCAAATAAAGGTGAAAATACATTATTTAATTTGTAACTTTGATATACAAGAATAGGCTTAAATAATAAAAAATAGAGGTGAAAATGTATTATTTAATTTACTATTTTTTATACATGTATTATATACTACAAATAAATGTATTGAGTTTATAATATATATTTGCTTATAATTCTTTTGAAGGATTATGTTGAAGAATCTTAGTTTTCTTTTGAATTAAACCTCCATTTTTAATTCCTTTGTTTAGACAAGTAGAGAATAAACTTGTTTATAATTTATTTTGGTCCTACACATTGAAATAAAATTTTATTCAATAAAACCATGAATATTGGAACAAATGCCCCTTAATTAGTAATTTTTTAAATTTATTTTTATACAAGTACTAACTTAATAAACCAAGCATTCCAACTAAATTATAATATTCAACTCAAAATACTCACACTAGAATTTGGTAAGCTCCAAATGTCTGGTTTATCTCTAGAACCCAACTAAACCTTGAGGGTTTATTTGTAATTTTCATTCCTCTATGTGGTGTAGAAAAAATTATCCTTTTCACATTTTCACACTTAATTTAGAATTACTATTAAAATGGACTTAATTGTGCCTTATTTTTGGTGTTGTAAAGTGTACCTCTTTACAATTTCACACTTATTTAGGGATCTTTTAAATAATTGAACGTAATTTTCCTTAATTGGCCCCTTTAATTCAAATCCAAGCCTATTTTATTATATTTTCCAAAGAGGAAACTAGACATTAATTAATGCCTTAACATAACACTTCTCATTGAGCAATGGGTGTCATAGGGTTAGGGACCTAGGACCCATTCTCCCTTAGACCTAGGACCTAGATTTAAATTATGTTTTTGGTGGTAATTTAACATATTCAAATCTATATTTCAATGTCAGCTTGTGATATTTGAATTTTGGGAAATTAAGGATACATATCTATAAATATGAGGTCATTTCACTATGTTTCACCTAGAATATTTTCATGAGATCAAGTTAGAATTCAAGAGCATTGTCAAGAGAATTTCAAGAGCAATTTGAGGCATTCAAAGCTAGATTTATTGAAGATTTATTGCAACAATCAAAGTCCAATTTTCATTTCAAAGTCTTCTTGCATCATGCATGTTTTTGGAGCTAATATGATGATGTAGGTTTCATGATCCATTTAAACATTCAAGGCATTATATCAAGTCAAGATTCAAGGTTCAAGATCCAAATTCGTTCAAGCCATTTCATGCAAGATCCACATCAATATTTTAGTCCTTTAAAGGTTTAATTAAGGGTTTGGTGAGTTCTTACATTGAGTTGTCCATTCTTCATTCCTCTCATGCTATTGTGTTTCATTTCAAGGTTTAATTACCAAAATGGGGTTTGACCAAGGCAACCCCTGATTCACCAAAAGTAAAACATTTTCCCCTCTCTTTATGTGTTGCAAATTTGAAGGTTGAAAATCTCAAAAGTGCAATATTGCAAAGTTGCATTTGTTGTCACCTTTGTTTTCATCTCATTGAAACTCATATCCTGGATTTATTTTTGGTTGTCTAACTATAAAAATCAAGAATCTAGAAATGCAGACACGAGACCAGAGGACCCAAAAACCTTTTTTGAAAAACCCTACCGAAGACCCATTCACCATAGGGTGAATGAGTCCTCAAAAAGCTTCTAAATACACCATTTTTTGGGAGGTACACAACATTTATCCCTTCCAGATCTATTGGAAAATTTATCGGTTCCTTTAGTTTTATGCTTAATCTTATAAATCCAAGTTATAGATTGCATTTTGGAGTTCATTTGTTATTTTTAGTCTTTCTCCCCAAAGTGTTGATTGACCTAGACCCCCATGCTAGCACAAAAAGGGAAATTGCAAGATTCCTCAAATAATTCACTCACCTAAGGGTTGAAAGTGGATTTTAACATGGGGAATCTCATTTCCTGAATGAAATATAAGAATAGGTAGGTTCATTCACCCCATTTTGACCTTTATATTTATAGTAAGTTTGGTGAAAATTTCCAAATTTAGTACAAACCATGTGTTTGAACCCTACCCCATTTTTTTATGTTTCATTTTGGTGAACCTAAGTATTTAAACATTCCAATTTTTGATTTGGAGTGCATTCTATCCCTAGATCTAGGATTTACATTAATTCATTGCATTGAGGGTTTGTAAATTTGGTATAAAGTTGTATTGCATTGAGGGTTTCTAAATTTGGCATAAATTTGCATTGCATTTTAGGTGTAAATTTTCATTTTCAATTCATTTTAAATCTGAAAATTCAAAAAAATTGCATAATATCACATTGATTTTGCATAGTGTTAGCATTTTAGTGTACTTTTCATCATTCATATTCAAAAATTGAGTAAATGTTGTATTTCAAAAAGTGTCATATAGTTCATCATTTTTCCTTCATTGCAATTGCATTTACACATCAAATTCTAGAAAATTATATTACAAAAATACCAGTTTGAGAGAACACATATAATCACCAAAAAATTCAATTTTTCATTTAAAAAAAAAACTGTGCATGGACCCATTCACCCCTGGGTTAATGAGTCCTTCAAGGCCTACAAAAACAAACTTTTTTGAGCTCTCTTATGGTTTTATGCACTTCCTAGGCCCGCTTGTAACCTACACTATTAGTCTGGAAAGTTTTAGGAATTTTTGTTTTATGCATCTAGGTCTAAAAGTCCATTTAGTGTAGTCATTTTTAAATCCTTGCAAAATCATTTTAGTAGAAAAAATCATTAGATCTGAAAATGTTTACATTCTTGAAACTTTGCATAATATGGATAAAAATACTTTTCACTTTTGGATACGCAATGTTTACATTTTTGAAGCTTTGCATAAGTTGGATAAAAGTAATTTTCATTTTTGGATATGCATTGTTTATATTCTTGAAGCTTTGCATAAGTTGGATAAAAGTACTTTTCATTTTTTGATATACATTTATATTTTTGAAGCATTGCATAAGTTGGATAAAAGTACCTTTCTAAGCATTCCAAGGAAATGTTCATCCCTCCCAATTATGATAATTTTTTGACAAAAGAGAATACAATAGTGGAAAATCATGACAATTAAACTTGGTCTTCTCCCAACATCTCTCCTATTTGTGAAGAAGATATTTTGGTGTTAGAAGGTCTAACCAATGAGAGTTATGAGAGTTCTATTTATCTCTCTTCCCTTACCTCTCCCACTTGGGAAGACATTGTTGGATACAATGATGAGATCATTGACACATCCCCTACTATGAGACCATTGACCATTTCCTATTTCTCCTATTTGTGAGAATGATTTGATACAAGAGAATTCCATCATTGATAAACAAGCCAATAAAACCATTGATAACTCCCCTACTCATGATGAAGTTATCTTAGAAGAAATAACTATTGAATGTCATGAACATCTATTTTTTTTCTCTCTTAACAGCTCTCCTACAAGGGAAGATATCATGGTGCAAGAAAATGACAACATTGACACATGTATTTCAAACAATAGTAATGTGGCTTCATTAAATGAAGATTATGAGAATAAGGATAAGTATTTTGAGGTTATGAACATTAGATCTCCCTCGAGTCCTCTAATTCTTAAACTTCATACAAGTCCCTTAATTATTGGACCTCCTAAGCATCAACTTATCCTCTACCCACCCTCACACCAACACCAAGTTCAAAATAAACCTGTGCTTATCCTAAGACCACCTCAACATAATGTTTTGTAGAAACTGAGTTATAATACCATTTCTCACACATATAATACAAGGAAAAATATGCAACCACAAACCATTCCTACTTAATTACCATTTTCTCAACCTATCTTTCCTAATGCTCCTCATTTTCCTTTACAAAGTGGAAAGGAGTATGATCTTGTTGAACAACTTAAGAATACTCCTGCTAAGATATCCTTATGGGATCTTATTCAATCCTCCCCTCATTATTATAACATGATTCAAAGTTTTTTACAAAATTTTCCTTCCCCTCCTAAGGTGCAACCAAATGATATAGAAACTGTAATCCAAGGAATGAATGTGGACATTATTTTCCACCAAAGTGAGCTACGTCCTTTAGAAGTACAAAAACAATACGAAGCTTTCATGATCATAGCCATTATTAATAGGAAAGGAATGAAGATAAGCCTTGTTGACAATGGCTCCACCCTTAACATGTGTAGCATAAACGTTTTGGATAAGATTGGAGTAGACAAAAGCCAAATACATTCAGACTCTTTATCTATCTGTGGATTTGATAATGTAGGGAAACAATCATTTGGTTTGATCACATTATCTATTATAGTTGAAAAGGTCATGTTACAAACTCTTGTCCATGTCATGCATCAAGAACATTCATCTGACCTTCTTTTAGGTAGACCATGGATTCACAAAATGCAATCAATTCCTTCAACTCTTCATCATAGAATAAAGTATGTCTACAACAACAAAGTATATGCAATCAAAGGTGATCCTGAGCCTTACAATGTTTTACAACTTGAAAAATACAAGGGAAATCCTTTGAAAACATTGACACCAACCACACAAGTGGAACCTGTGCAAGAGAAAGACAAAGAAAATAATATTGAGGAAGTAACAAAGCTATTAGAAGATGAGTAAGGTTCCATAGATTTCACACCTACATTCATGGGTGAATACAAGATTACAACAAAAGAGTTTAAAAAGGAAAATAAAAAGTGGTAATGTCAACACAAAATTTGAAAGAACCATTGAAATCATCCACTTCAACCACATTAAGAGAATAAATAAATTACACAACAAAATTTGATGAAGTTGATTATGAACAACCATCGAATCCAAAATAAATGAAAAACTCTATGGAAGAGGATATGAACTTATGAAATAACTTGGTAATAGTAGAAAAGGATGTGGTGCTAGAGAATAAGGTATTTGTGTCCCTATAGAGCCTAATGCAAAAGAAACCACTAGTGGTCTTGGTTATTGTCCTTTGAAAGAAACAAAAGCATAAAAAAATCCTTCACTCAATATCAACACTCTTACAAAAGATTCTTCCAAGACAACTTTAACTTTGGTGCATCCTGAACTAATAGATACTACATGTGGGAATATCTCATTATATAGACATCAAGATGATACTTTATCTAATAATTATAATCAATAACAATAGTTATTTCTCCTTGTCATGTGGTAGTTGTAGTATCATAGTATATTCAATACCATGCATGAGGGCATAAATTTGGTTTTGTGTAATCATACTTTCTTTTTGCAAGGAGCAACATATCATCATCCATTTTGGGATAACCTTTTTCCCTTGGGGGGAAAGGGGTTAGATAGCCTTGTCCTATTTTGGCAATTGATGTTTTCCCTTTGGCTAGTTGTCCACCTTTTCCATATACTAATCAAGTTTGGGATGTAGACAACCTAGTCTAGGTTGACTCGCATGTTCCTTACTAGTCTTTTCCTTTTTTTTCTTTTTCATATTCTTTGTGTGATTACATGTGTTTAATGTGATCTCCCCGTACTATTCTATTTGATGTATATCTCTCTTCATGTGCATTCCTCTATTTGTACCTACATTTTTCTATATGTTGTAAACATTTATCTTTCCATTTTTCTTGTGTTTTCCTTTTGGGGATGATGCAAGGCATCAAGAAATTTAGGTCTCTTCCATGTTGACCCCAAATATTTTTCTTTGTTTTCACTCTCTATGTGTCATTCTTCTAAGTTCTATGAGTATTTGGGGAATGGTGATTTTTCTAAGCTCTATAATAACATTGTAGCACAGACATACTAATCCCAAATCTGTAGATCCCTTATGTATTTTGGGATTTCATTTTGGGAGCAACCCCTTCCTCTCTATTTTTCATGATGCAACTTCATTTGGAAACATTTGACTTGGCATAGGACTTTCTGAATAATCTCTCATGTCTTCCATTATGGTTTAGCATTGATTATGTGCTACTTTAAAGTAAATTGCTCACAACAATTTTGTTATCAATTTCTTTAAAGTGGGGGCATACATTGGCATTATCATTCTTTATGTTTCATTGTGTGATTATCTTTCTTCTTGTGATGCATCCTTTTCTTGGTGTTTTCATTGGGTTTAATGTCCTCTGAGAGTGTTCTATTTATTTTATCCTTGACTTGTCCTCCATTGGAGACATTAGGCACGATGTTCCCTAAGAAGAGACCTTACATGAACTAAGCAAGATCCCTTTGAAAAAACATTTATTTGTATCTTGTTCATAAGTGTTTAGCACAATACAACCTTTTAACCTTGCGAAGATCAAAGTTTTTGTTTTGTGGTGCCCTATTGATGTTATTAGGGGGATAGATTTGGTATGTTTAATATAGTGAGATCTTGTAGACCTTCCATGACTTTCTCACTAAGCCACTTTTTTGGGGGCTCACCTAGTGGACATTCTGAGGTTTCATTAGCTCGAAGTGAGTGTGCATTGTTATTTGCATAGTGGACATCATGCTCTACTTGTGAACATGCTTGGACAAGCAATCGAGATGTGTTCCACATTGCATTGGATATTTAAGGCTTGATCCACCCTATTTCTTTTAGACAAACAACTGAGGTGTGTTCCACATCACATTCGACAATTGAGGCTTGATCCTCCTTTTTTTTAACTCTTCTTTCTAGTCTTTGATGTTGTATGATTGAGTATCTTTTCCATTATTGCATACATATGTGTTTAATGTCTACTTTAGTGTGAGTTTGACACAAGGTCATCCTCTCACTAAAGTGGGGCCTAAATGTAGTGTAGAGAAATGTATCCCTTTCACATTTTCACACTTAATTTGGAATTAATATTAAAATGGACTTAAGTGTGTTTTGTTTTTGGTGTTTTAAAGTGTACCTATTTACACTTTCATACTTATTTAGGGATCCTTTAATTAATTGAGCTTAATTTTTCTTAATTTTCCCCTTTAATTCAAATCCATGCCTATTTTCTTACATTTTTTGAAGAAGAAAGCTGACATTAATTAATCCTTAACATAACACTTCTCATTGAGCAATGTGTGTCCTAGGGTTAGGGACCTAGGACACATTTTTCCATGGGAGAATGGGCCCTCACTTAGACCTAGGACCTAAATTTAAATTATGTTTTCAATGGTATTTTAACATATTCAAATCTATATTTCAATGTCGGCTTGTGGTATTTGAATTTTAGGAAATTATGTATACATATCTATAAATACAAGGTCATTTCACTATGTTTCACCTAGAATATTTTCATGAGATCAATTTAAAATTCTAGAGAACTTTCAAGAGCATTTCAAGAGAAATTTGAGGCATTCAAAGGAAGATTTATTAAAGATTTATTACAACAATCAAGATCCAATTGTCATCTCAAAGTCTTCTTGCATCATGCATGTTTTTGGAGCTAATATGATGATGTAGGTTTCGTGATCCATTCAAGCATTCAAGGAATTATATCAAGTCAAGATTTAAGGTTCAAGATCCACATCCATTGAAGCCATTTCATGCAAGATACACATCAAGATTTTAGTTCTTTAAAGGTTTAATTAAGGGTTTGGTGGGTTGTAACATTAAGTTGTTCATTCATCATTCCTTTAATGCTATTTTATTTTATTTCAAGGTTTAATTATCAAAGTAGTGTTTGATCAAGGAAAACCCCCATTCACCAAAAATATAAAAAATCCCCTCTTTGTGTGTTGCAGATTTGTAGTTTGAAGAAAATTTGAAGATCTCAAAAGTGAAAAATGCAAAGTTGCATTTGTTGTCATCTCATGGAAACTCAAACCATAGATTTATTTTTTACTGTCTGACTGTAAAAATTGGGAATCTAGAAGGGAAGACACAGGAGCAGAGGACCCAAAAACCAAATTTGAAGATCATTACCTAGGACCCATTCGCCATAGGGTGAATGAGTCCAAAGATATCTTTTGAAAAACACCATTTTGTGAGAGGTACACAACATTTATTCCTTCCATATCTACCAAAAGCTTTGTTGGTTCCTTCACTTTTATTCTTAATCTTCCAAATTCAAGTTATAGATTGCATTTTGGTGTTGATTTTCTATTTTTAATCTTTCTCCCCAAAGTGTTGTTTGACCTAGACCCCCATTCTAGCACAAAAGGGGAAATTGGAAGATTCCTGGAAGAATTCACTCACTTAAAGGTTGAAAGTGGATTTTAACTTGGGGGATCTCATTTCTTAAATGGAATCGAAGAATAGGTAGGTTCATTCACCCCATTTTGACCTTTCTATTTATAGTAAGTTTGGTGAAACATTCCAAATTTAGTATAAAACCCTATGTGTTTGAACCCTACCCTATTTTTCTATGTTTCAGTATGTATATTTTTTAGGGAATAAAAGGCTACATATTTCATACTTAGGTGAGTGCAGGATCATGATTGGAAAAATAGTGGCAATAATAAAAAAAACTCGTTCTCACATAGCCAAAATTGCAAAATGAATGTTTGACTTTTTACTTGGTTTGGGTAAAATGTACATTTTTCTTTGGTAAAAATCAAAGAAAAATGGATATCCATTATTGAAAATAATGGATATTTGATTTACAAAATAAAAAATTAATATCTAATTTATAAACTACAAAATAGATATATGTTTTGTGGTTCAAAAAGGATATATGTTATGGGGTACAAAATGAATATCTATTTTATATTGAAAAAGGATATCCATTTTAGATTGCATATAATTATATATTTACGAGCTATCTATATAAAATATAAAAATATATAATTTTATATAATTCATATTATTATACATAATAATATTTGGGCGGGTGCATGAAGTTGGGTTACATTTTTGTGGCCAATTCCAAAAAAAAATGAAAACTCATAGCGCAAGTGTGTTATAACACGCTCGCATTATCACATTTTAAAAGCAAAAAAAAAAGTGAAAGTGATTCATTTTCT